>CAAKHD010004945.1:46683-59252 GCA_901007705.1 Fistularia tabacaria | reverse complement strand
GTGATCTGTAGTGAGAGCAGGGAACAGGTTGAGGAAAATCTTGAGAGGTGGAGGTATGCTCTAGAAAGGAGAGGAATGAAGGTTAGTCGCAGCAAGACAGAATATATGTGTGTGAATGAGAGGAACCCGGGTGGAATGGTGAGGCTTCAGGGAGTGGAGATCAAGAAGTTGGAGGATTTCATTTACTTCGCGTCAACAGTCCAGAGCAATGGAGAGTGTGGAAAAGAGGTTAAGAAACGGGTTCAAGAAGGTTGGATTGGGTGGAGAAAAGTTTCAGGGGTTCTTTGTGATAGAAGAATTTCATCTAGAATGAAAGGAAAGGTTTACAAAACAGTGGTGAGACCAGCGATGCTGTATGGTTTGGAGACAGTGGCAATGAACAAAAGACAGGAGGCAGAGCTGGAGGTAGCAGAAATGAAGATGTTGAGGTTCTCTTTGGGAGTGACAAGGATGGATAGGATCAGAAATGAGTCCATCAAGGGGACAGCTCATGTTAGATGTTTTGGAGAGAAGGTCAGAGAGGCCAGACTGAGATGGTTCGGCCATGTACAGAGGAGGGATAGGGACTATATTGGTAGACGGATGTTGGAATTGGAGATGCCAGGCAGGAGGACTAGAGGAAAACCGAAGAGAGGATTTATGGACGTAGTGAGAGAAGATATGAAGGTAGTTGGTGTGAGAGAGGAGGTTACAGAGAATAGGGTTAGATGGAGGAGGTTGATTCGCTGTGCCGACACCTGAAGGGAAAAGCCGAAAGGAAAAGAAGATTATTTTGAATTTAACTGTGATAAAAGCAATCACTGAAACGACATATTTAATTTTTACTTTGAATGTTCGATCTATTCAGGTGGTGCACGGTGGCGCAGTGGTTATCGCTTCCGCCTCACACCACGGGACATTTATGTGTGGAGTTTGCACGCCTCTGCGAGGGTTTCCTCCCACAGTCCAAAATCATGCAGCAGGTTCATTGGAAAAACTGGAAAGTTGTCCCGATTGAGTGAGTGAATGGTTGTTCGTCTGTATGTGTGGCCCTGCGATTGACTGGCGACCAGTCCAGACGGTACCCCGCCACTCGCCTGATGACAGCAGGGATAGGCTCCAGCATGAGTGCAGGATAAGCGGCAGACAATAGATGTATGTTGAATCAGATTCTAGTACTATTACTCTCTCATGCTGCCATCCTGTGGACACAAAAGCAATGACCTTTGACTTGTTTATGTCTAGCAGCTTGGAGTTTAACTTTTTCAAAAGATTTTGCGGATATTGTGAGTAGATATCTGGCAGCCATGAATAATAGGGTTTCACTCAAGGATTATTTCAACTTATAAAGAGGGAAAATTTGTTCCTTGAGAATTTGTCTTTCAGAAAATACAATTCAATGTTTTCATCTTCTGTAAACATACTATGGCCCACTGCCATGCAGAAGGCAGAGCTTTTACATTCAAGATACTAAGAGACATGTTATATTTAAAAACTTTCTGATCTGAAAATCCTGAAATGGAAGACAATGGTAAAACAGAACTAGACCCAAATAAACTGAAATATTGAAAAAATTAAATCTCTGCTAATATTGTGACTTTTCATTTAGACGGCCATGACATAAAAATGATTAAGATGCTGCAGGAAATGAACTGAAGATTCACAGTAAAATTTACAGTAAAACATCTGATTACCAACCAGTGACTAAAAATACATAACAGCCTAGTTTTTAACCAATTATGTACCGCGACAATATAGGAAAAATAGGTTTAAAATTAAACCTGCATATTTTAAAGGTCATGTCACTGATGCTGTTAAAGAGGCATTTTATCTATATTTTCGTGAAAGTGGCAAAATGCTGTTTAACATAAAAAAAAGAAATAAAGAAAATAATTCATTTTGTATCAACCTTTACTAATTCATAGTTATCTGATATGTGACTTTGTACACCAAAGCAGGCACACAAACAAACATTAAAATTCTGAATTCTCTTGTATCATCCCATTCTAAATGACTTTTAGGTATGGGGTCTAGAGGGAGCTCTACATTGACTATGGACCTTTGCACTGACTTTCCAAGCCCAGAGTTCAGGGTCAGATGGTGAGCGCACACTCTCCAAAAAGGAAAAGGCATTTTTCAGTCCTGTTGTCCATGCATGGTCTTCACTTGTCATTGTACTGGGCAAATTCTTTCACAGCCCAATTTTTCATTTCGATCTCCTGGTGTAATTTGCAGTACTGTTGAGCGAGCGCCTCAAACTCCTTCCCAAGGATCTCAAAGGAGGCAAGTTTTAACTCCACCGACTGCTTCTCTGACCAACAGGCCTTTAACTCAGACTCCAGCACCCCCCTAAAAGTGACATAGAATAAGAAGAAATGTCAAATCTACAATGTTTCTTACAATAACAGTGAGAAAAGAAACATTTTTAACCCAAGCTGAATAAAATGAAGAATGCGAAGTAACAGCATCTTCACCCACTGCTGCTACACAGAAGTAAGAAGGTCTGAGGTCAAATCATTCCATTGATGCATTTATGAATAACCTTGGGATTGTATTGCATGAATTTAAATTAGTTCCGCAAAAAAACTCTTACCTTATTTTGCTGTGAGTAGATATTGCATCAGGTGTGTAGGTGTCAAGCTCAATTTCCACCATCTCGGCCCTTTTGGAGAAGAGGGTGGAACAGACGAAAAAGTGAAATGCATGTTCATTTTATATTTCAAACACATATCTAGGTTGATAGGAATAGGGCTAATGCATGATGCAGTGATCATGGTTTCCTTGCTTATTTTATTTAGTTCCTTTATCAAATGTATTTTCGGTCAGTTTCTTTAAAAATTCTAATGTCCTCCCACTCCCGGAGGAAGCTACGTATCAGGAAATTTTCAGAAAATCGTCCTTCTTTTAACCCTTGCAACGCAGAGAATGAGAAATTTGACACAATGTATCACATGAATTATGTATAATGAAGTCATTTTAACTGCAACATACAAGGTATTATAAACTGGTTTTATTTTCAATTGGTTGGTAAACAATGCGGATAGTGTCTGGAATATAAATAAAGGCAAAAATGTATAAAAAACCCTTACTTGATCTTCTGTAAGACTAATTCACATTTCCCTTCAAAGTAGTCTAACTTCTTCCTGTCCAAGTCCGTCTGGATTCTCAACCTGTGGTTCAGGATGAGGGACTGCAGAAGCTGAACACATTTTGTGATTTCCTGGAGAGTGATTCGTGTATCAGAGGGGCACAAGAAAAAGCTAATTTTAAAAAAGCACAATGGAACGTAGAAAGTGTCAGCAAAACACACATACTGCTTGACAGATCATGGTGTTCAAAAACAAAGGGAAAGTGTTCATAGCAATTACAGAGAGGTATAGCTGTGTCTGTCTTTGCAAGAGAATTTCATTTTCCCAGGAGACCTCCTTCAGACTCTCCACTCGTTTCTTCTCATTTTCCAGTTGGGCAGAGAGATGAGACAACTTGATGTTCTTAAGACCCTCACTCTCATTCTCTAGAAAAGAAACAATACCCTGTTTATCATATCCAGGTAGAGCAATTACTAATGTTTGGAGTAAAATGGAGTAAATAATACCCGACTCCGGCTGGTGGAAAGATATTATGCTTAGGGACTTTCTCTTGAGATGCTTCTCCAGCTCTCTGGGTATACCCTGTTTCATTCTTTGTATATTCTGAAAATACACGTTTTTTTAAGATTATTTGCTATTAACAAGTTTCCCCCACCTGACTGAAAACTCATGATGGAAATTTACCACAATATTTTGTCAGTAAACAAAAAGCATTAAAAAAAGGTTTGCTGTGACTGCAGTGTAGTTAGAAGCTCACCTTCTCTGAAGGCAGGAGCTCTATCACCTGCTGGGGGTTTAGTCCCAGGACAGAAGGCTGATCTTGGTCATGGCTTGGGTTTAGCTGTCTTACACACTGAGCCACAAGAAGGCCCTTCACCAACGTTTCATAGAGCTACATATAAACACAAGCACTTATTACAAGTCGTTAAGATACTGGGTGTGTTACTGGCAGCTTCATATAATGGGGCAATACTCTGGGAATTGCTGTGTAATTGTAGTTGGGAATGGATAATTTGCAAGATAATGTAAATGTGTCAGTCAATAAAATGTGAGGAAAATGTGACCCCTCTCTCTCTTTTTTCTCAAAGTTCCAAATGCAAGATTTTTCACCAGGCAATGATTTGTGTCACATTGTAGACAGCAAATCTAGACACACGCGCACGCGCACACGCACGGGCGCACGCACGCACACACACAATATCACAGCTGACAATATTCTACACATACTGATATACTGTCCTGTCTTAATTACAATGGCCCGAGCTGCAATTTAGATGGAGAATTACAGAATTCAAGTGGCATCTTAACGACAATGACCAGACCAAAAATAAATAGCATCAAATGATAGCTGCTTGGCCATTTTTAAATTATGCTACTAAGTCAGAAGGCAAATTGTACCATCTTCTGGTCTAGGGATACGGTGGTATGGTGCTTTCTGACACAGTGGTCCTGTATCATCTCCAGCAGTGCTTTGTGGAGGCTCTCAGACTGCAGCCAGTGATGCCTTTGACAAAGCAGCTTTTGCTCTGCCTTGAGGAAAGTAACAACATACGAAAACCATCAGTGCATAAAGGGAAACACAAGGAACACAAATATGTGCAGGAAGTAATGATTACACAAGTGTCACTGACCATCTTTCAGCTCCCCATATTGAAGAAATATATATTTCTTGTTTGTACCCACTGCCAATTCAAACAAGTAAATACGTAAAGGTAGCAGGAATTTAGTAAAACGTCTGATTTATTTCTAAATCTATAATCAGTCCATATTTACAGTTACTTCATAGTTTTTTTGATTACGTGAGAATGCTGACATCTTTGACGGGCCCAATAATTGGCGTTTGAAATTTGGAGGTGTGGCTGACTATGTCAGTAATCGGCAGCTAAAATGTTGTAATAATTATTTAAGGTTGATAAGTTCATATTCTCATCTTTAATGTGTCTTTTAAATGATGATGTCTCTTCTTTATCAAATACTTCACTGCTGTCCTGAGCTTGTTCTCAGGACTAAAACTGCAAAAATGATATGTTTTGAAAATAACATTTTATTGGGAAGTATTATATAACACCAGGTGAAGTCAGTAAAGTTAACAACTCAGTTTCTGAGACACTTAACATTAACTACTATCCGAATAAGTCATTCAAAGATCCAAAATAGACACATATACACGTGTTTGGTAATTTAAGATTGTGAGTCAAATGAGTGGTTGGCTAAATATTTTTTTCCGTTCAATACCTTATCCAGTTCTGTTTTCAGATGAACAATCAGCCCAGTTTTGTCGATGTGTTGCGCCAGAGTGATCAGGAGTTTACAAAGCTGGGGATTCTTGGTTAGGTCTTCCTCTGTCATGTCACACAGTGGAAAGGAGGCTAGAACTGGAAATACAATTGCAGGTTGTGTAAATACAACTTAATGAAGGTGCCTCCGTATTGAACTAAGTCTGCCCACTCTGTTATGAATGAAAATATCTACATGCATCGTTCACCTTCCATAATATTCTGAATGATGATAAAGCGCAGACCTAGCATCCGTACGGTAGTCCAAGCATTTGAATGATTCTTTTTTCCTTACCCTGCTGATGCAAACGGTCTTCGTTACCAAGCGATGACACACTTCCAGACTCGGGGCCAGCGGACATTTTTCGGCTGAATTGTGTAATTATTAACTTGCTAAGTCATTGATAACACTCCTGGTATTTTAACAGACACGACAATCACTGTTTTTTAGTTATATCGTGAAAACGATCGTGTTACTTAGCAGTAAGAAAATGTCTAGCCAGACTTCCGGTATTAAACATGGCGCTTCTGCAACTAGCCTTCCTATTGGTCAAATAAGTCATGTGGTCAAGCAATGTGACCCAGTGAGAACGATTACGCACCTTTCTCTTACAAAACGTGTTTATTTCAACATTAATCGTTTTACCAGATTTAATTCACACAAACATTTGTAAAGCTATAGCCCATGTTAATTGCGAGACAAATTGTAAAATAGCTTCCGTCATTCCCCTTCCGAATTTTTGAATTTTCTATTGCAGTGTCTCATTTTCATATTATTGTCAGGTAAACCTTGGCTGACGACATGGTCAGTAAAATGACAAGAGAATCTTTAAAAAATGTTTTCATACATTTTGTTTTATTTTCAAAAATGCTCATTACCTTGGGGTGTTATTTTGTTGTTTTTTTGTTGTTGTTTTTTCCTGATATGTAGCTTTAAACACAGATATTCTGATCATTCTTTGGGTATCAATGTCAGGTTTTCTTTCAGACTCCCAATTTTTTTTTTGGTTAGTTTGCTTTTATTAATTCAATACTTAAATTTATTTCTTGGGTTGTTTTGTTCCTTTCTTTGTCCATGGGTCAGCCAAAACTACACAGAGATATTCCGTTAATAATGTTTTGCTGTCTCAATGTAACAAAAAACAACTCAAAAAACAAACAAAAAAAACAAGCACAGGTCTCAATTACAACAACATACTCAGTCATATGGAGTTAGACCTTTCAGCAGAAGTTAACAGAAAAAAAAATCATTTTGCCATCAGTCAAGCAGATACTGTCTTCAACCAATTGTTCAGTCACTGGCTTTTCTTAATCTCCTTAGGGTTACATTGGGCTGGTGATATTTTTCATAACCACTTTAGCCCAGGAGCTGACTTGGATATATAATTTACGTCCTCTCATCAAGCTACTGACAGTTTGTGATGACTCTGCTCTGCAAGGGACACACTAACAACACATTATGCACTGCACTCCGTGCACCAGAGGACACATGACTCAAGCTCATCTCAGAAGAATCAGACAATGAGGACAAACATGAAGTTATTGCATTATTGCACATAAGGACACACACACAAACACGGAGTCACTGAATTGCTAGTTTTGAATGGTGACATTCATTTATTGTCATTTTTTCTACTGAGCTTTCGTCTTTCTGGAGAGAAAAGCTTTATGGTTCAGCACCTGAAAGATGACATGGAAGAAGAAAGTGGGAACACAGGGAATCTTAGCTTTAGCCAGTGACTACCAGCTGTTTCCTACCAAGGTGGGAAACTGCCCTTCCTATGCATGTCTGGAAGACCATGATATACACACAGCCATTTGTGAATGAACAAACATGACAGAACAACAATCTCCTGCCAAGTTATGTATTATTTTATAACCTGTTTGTGATATGATATCCTTTTTTTAAGATTGAAAATTGTCATTCAGATTTTGCCAGTATATATTGGCTTGTAAACATTCTGTTTCAATATAATTTGAACATGCAATGAGTACATTTGCAAATTATCATGTATTTGTTAAAAAAATGTTGGTAGGAGCTAAACTTATTTGATCCCTGTCTGCCGTCATGCTACCTTGTGGCCATGTCTGTCTCCCTTGTGCATATTAGAAATGTGTTGATCATCCATACGTCTGGTTCAAGGATAGGTATCTACAATGACACCCCCTAACTTAAATTTGGTTAAAACAAGCATTTCTGATGATGTCTTTGAAAAATGCTTAAGAAGTTTATTGCAAAACTTAGGCTTTATTATCTTCTTAGGATGCCATTCTGACCAATTAAAACATAGCACAAAATAACCAGAGATGATGAGTGGCATTAGTTGTGTGAGCACCCTTTATCATGAACCCCATCTTCATATATTCTGTTTATCTGTTTCGCTGATGAGGTGACTTCTTATGCATGCCACTGTTGTACTGTGGGGTTTGTGTCAACTGCTCGACATGATTTCTGCCACATGTTGATGCTGATCACCTGCTTGGGTACAATAAGGGACTTCCTCTGTCAGGCAGGGTATAGGGGTTGGGTTTGTATTGAAAAGTTTCACTTTGCCTTGTCACAGAAATTAATTGAAAATCAGTGAGCAACATAGTGCCATAATACCTTTCTGGAAGAGCAGAAATTGGCAATGAAATACAAATTTTGACGGGAAAAAATTCAAATCAACATTTTTTTTTTCTAAAGTTTTGCATAATACTGAGCACTGTTAAACAAAACATACGTAGGTTCAACAAATGAACGTGCCCCCAATGAAGACGAAAGGCCTCCCATGTGTGCTTCTCACAGCTGTATACTGGCATCAAGTCACTACCATATCCTACATTTCGGTTGTTTTGCAACCATGCACATAATTAACTTTTGCCAAGTTGACAAGACTTAATTAGACAGGTGAATGAAAAATTTAACCGTTTTTTCTCTCCCCAAATGTAGGTTATTCCAACAACGGGGTATAAGTTGGTTCACAATGGATATAATAACTTTACTTGAGTGCTGTTTACAAATGGCTGGTGGTCCTCACTCATCAATGAGTGGGCAAAATCAAGTATAAGAGCCAGTCAATTTGAGTAACAATTTAATTGACAAAAGATAAAACCAATAGATTGTGTTAGGATGATACTGTCTGGTTTTTATTGGTCATGCTCAGTGACCAACCCTTATTTCCTTCACCAATTGAAGAACACTGATGTTGATTGCGATGTTTTTGACCAATCACCGCCACTCTCTTCTAATAGGCGGGTGTTTGTTATTGAGGGGTGGGGTGTTTGAGGTCATTCAGTCACACTCAGATTCAGTCTATCGGCGTGCATTGGAGGAGACGAGTTGTTGGGGTGAGGAGTCGCCGGGTGGCAGTGCATCTCTAACGCTTTTTTATAGGAAGAGACGCGACTGAAAATTGTACAACTTTGAAGGAATTCACCGAAGGCACGACCCCCGGCGACTACTTAACGCAACGACTGCGCCACACTCAAGACCAGTAAACGCAGGCAGGCTATCAAATGCTAGCCCGCTAGCATCCTTGAAAACTGACTGGATCAAGGTGTTGATAGCTAGCCTCCCAGCTAATTATCCATCAGCTAGCAGCTCTTTTTGGGGTAGCATCTTTAGCTTGCTTCTCCTCATCGCTCCAGACTAGACCTCGCTGTCACTCGTGGTATTACGTTCATATCGCGGGCTTCAAATCCCCGACTGCTATAGGCAAACGAAGCTTCCTAACTGTCTGCTCCTGGAGACAGCGCCTGCGTTGCTGTGGTTGACACCATCACACCCATCTTACCCGACCCCTTCACCTCTGCCCCCTCCCTCCACCCGAAACACTGGAAATCTACAAGCGGCCGGATAGCGGCGAGGGGCCGGTGAAACTGGGGGTGGTGTCGTTACCAGACTCGCAGGGGGTCGTAACGGCTTCAGACAAACACAGCCGTGGGGATCTACCGACAAGTATGGACGGGCTGGCCGTGGAAGTTCGCGGCTCGAATGGGGCCTTCTACAAGGTAACCTGGCCACAGTCGTAGTTTCTAACCGTCTCAGCTAAAAGTTTTGTTTCATGAAAACTAGCAAGGTTTCGCTTCCTTGGAGCCAACCCTAGCATAATCACACTTTGCTAACGTTAGCTTCTGTCTCGGGGACGGTTTTGCGTTCCATTAGGATTGGCCATTGTGGGGTGGGAAGCTAGCTTCAGCTAGCTGTTAAGCTAGATGCACTTGTCATCATCATGTTTCGCCAATATCGTTCGTTTTAGCTTTTATTTCGTACCTTTGGAAACATGTCAAATATATTTTTATATGTCAGGCTTTCTAATGATGTACTGCGTGGGAGCATAGTACTGGTATACAATTTTAGCTGCTATTTCGACAGCTGTTTTGCTGTTATTTTTGACCATTACCTGACATTGTATATTACAATGCGAAGTTGAAAATGCCGTAAACTTTTGCTGATAATATTACTATTTGTTTATTGCCTCGTCCAATATGACGACTTTGTTTTCCTTTATATTCAGTCCAATATACCAATGAAAATATACTTTTCATTGTTACACATGTGACTTTTTGCTGCCTTGTCACATCTTACCATGGAAAAATGGAGAACAAATTCGTTTTATCAAATTCTAAACATACAAAAGATTACATTTCATAGGTGTTGTTTTTATGTTCCATATTATACCAATATATAACCAGATTAGGCATTGAAAATTCTTTCATTCAGGAATGTAGTTTTCAATTTTTGTACTCTAGAACCAGTGCTCCTTCTTCAGATATTGTTTTCTGATGCTTTCTCATCACAATCTTTGATCTCATTTCTAATGTTTTTTTCTGTCTTCTCCTTCATTTTTTGTTGATGAGATGTTAAGCAATTTGGCCCACTCCTTTTTGTAACCACATGGTGCTTTTGAGATGAGCCTATATTTACTCGCCTTATGCTTCTCACCTGTCGTTCTGTTTTACAGGGTGACAGTTTGGCTCTGGCATGAATGAGCAATTTCCACTCATCTCTGTTACGATCATTATGTCACAGTTCCCTTTTAGTGGTTGCTTAAACGTAGTAGACACATTCTTAGTGTGCTATTTCAGTCGAGGGGAAAACTACATTTTTTTGGCCTATTGTGACTGATATGTAAAGTAGAAATGATTATCAGAATGGGGCCTCAAACACTCTGGTGTCATCCTGAGGCATTTAAGATTTTGATAGATAATCTGCATGTAAAGTAAATATTTCAGGGCAATGTGCTATCTGTCATGAAATCACACTTCGATGTGTTCATTCATAACATCCTATGATGCACCATAAAACAGGCACACCAAGAAAACCAAACCTTGAATGAACTTATAAAGATTTTTTTGAGTATTCATATGTGAGCCGTGTATGAAATGATGACCTACAAGCCACACAACCGAACAATATCTCTTTTTGGTTGAGTTATTTTGTGAAATTTAATTCTTTGAATTTTATCAGGGATGAATTTCACAATTTTCCTTATCCTGTAAAGCACTGGTTATACCATGGAGCTAATGTGGTCACTGACCTGAGGCCCATTAAGGCATTGCCAGAGAACCCTCTCTTCCATCAGTTGGGTCATGCATGAAGGTCTTGCCTGACCTTTGACCTGCTACTACTCCAAGGAAGCAATACTCAACCAAATGTGACATGCAAATGCACTTGTCAACTGATTTGACCTCTGGAAAAAGGTGGATAAGCTCTCATTTTCTATAAGATCATTTGTTTAAGCTGATACCGTTGTAAGCTGTTTTGTCACTTGGACCCTACAGTGGACAGTTGTCAAAGACATTTGTTATAATCGATCAAGGCCTTCTAAGACCATCAGTTAGAGGCCATTGATAATCAAAGCAGCATCCAAGGTAAACTTTTAGAAGTTTACGATTTTTGCCAAAAGAAACTCTTTATTTTAGTCTTATGAGGGCCTTCTATCAGGTGAATCTGTACTCATGTAGATGCTTGTGTGTTGGTTCCACATAGACCTGGCATTTACATGTGTCCTGTGTGATCTAATCAGTGGACACTGTGACACTTCTTGACCACTCTGTCCCTTATAAGGTTGTGTTGTACAGAGAAACACCACACCCCCTCCTTTTCCTTGTGTTTTATTCTTGCTTGGTGTTGTTTCAAGCTTGTGGCATATCATGACAAATTTGTCATGACATGCCACAAGGTAGCATATTTTAGCAGTCCCCCTTGTCTTCTGTATCTCCAGACTATCAAATTATAAATACTGTCTTGGCAGACTAAGTGTTTCTTGTCCCCTTACACATTCCCTGATGAACATGCCTTTTATAGAGCCATAGAGCTTCATTTGAATCCAGATATGTGTGCGAGTAAGTTTAAGAAAGAGATTTTTAGGCTGGGTGTGGTGTCAGAAGTGCAGAATTCACAGCTGTGGATTTGTGTAAGCAGTGTGATTGGCTTGCATAGAGCTCTTGATACTCCTCTCAGTTACAGTGTGGCTCTTGCATGGCTTTCAAGCCAACTATCTATGTTGTTTACATGTAAAATGAAATGCTCACAGGCACCTCTTTATAACTGCCTCTGACTTCTGCATCCGTTACATTAAAATCCTCTCTCTCTGCTTTCCTTGTTAGGGTTACATCAAAGATGTCCATGACGACTCGCTTACGATTGTGTTTGAAAACAAGTAAGTTTTAATTTCTCCAGTTTTTTGTGGCCGTACTTTAAGTGGTCCTTACATGGTGAAACTAGGATTGAGCTGTAGTCATTGAGCATTTCCACCACTGTCTGGCTGCTGCTTTGGGCGTTCAAAATTATCCTCTTCACCACCTGTGTTTTGAATGCAGCTGTTCATCCGAGTCTTAATAGTTTTCTGACTGCTTCTTTTATGGCCCCCTGCCTTTCCAACACCATGGTTTTCTATGCATTAAGCCCCACCCTCTGCACCTTCGTCCTCCTCGACCACCCCTACCCTGACTTTGCTCTAGAGCTGTTTTATCTACTTGGCTCAGAAAAGACTGTAGTGCTGGATGCCCCTAAAAATAGTGACTGACCCAAGGTATGCAGTGAGGGAGGGGTTGGTGAGATAGAGGCTTGTGCCGTTTTGGGATGGTTCCTATACCCCCCCCCCCCCCCCCCCCCCCCCCCCCCCCCCCCCCCCCGATATCCCCCCCCCCCCCCCCCCACCCCCCCCCACACACCACCAACACCCCCCCAAAAGGGAATTATAAACAGCGCGGCGCTTTTTTTTTTTTTTTTCACAAA
>CAAKHD010004945.1:0-34653 GCA_901007705.1 Fistularia tabacaria | reverse complement strand
CCACTTTGAACCTGGGAATGCAAAAAAAAAGAAGATTGAAAAATTTGATTTTTTGATTGACATTGTGCCTTGAATTAAAAAAAAAAAAACTTCAAAAAAAAACCGAGTTTTTTGATTTTTTTTTTTTTTTTTTTTTTTTTTTTCCTTTTTTTTTCTTTCCTGAGAGGAAGACAAGGAGGGTTATTTAGTTTTTTTATGGTTCCTGTGAGTGAACAGACCTATGAGGGAGTTATGAGTAAAAAAAAAAAAAGTGAAGATCCAGTGATAGAGGGAATAGCTGGTTAGGAAACAAATCTGGTGCCAAACACAAAATTCAAGGCGCTTGTTGAAAGGACGGCGCTGTGGGTCAGGGCACACGTACTGTTTGCGTGTGCAGGTATGTGTTTGTTTGTGTGTGCACTTTGTGATATTTGGCAACCACAAAACTTAACTTGGAGGGATGACGGAACAAAATATTCCCGGCCCGCATCACATGGTGAGGTGTTTCTATTTATAAATGGGCCTGAGGAGTGTGACGTGACATCACCTCCTCATCTGTTGTGGGTCTCTGAAGGGTCCAGGGTGACAACCGTACAGCCTCCTAAACAGTAAAGGCTGAGACCAGAAAAACTGCAGACTTGTTCAACAGATTTAGACATAAAGAGAACTATACCTTGCCTGTTTCTCTGTGTCGGTGGGGGGCAGTGGTGCTAGCTTCCAGCCACACCAGTGTCTTGAACCACTGCAGCACACACTTTCAGATGCACATAAAAGTGACCACCTCTCTGGGATGTGTGTTGCAAATGGTGGAGGGCCTGGAGTCTGCGGACTGTGGGATTGTGACAGCTTCAAATGAGATAAGAGCCACACGATAACAGGTACATACACAGGACATACACACTAGATGTTAAAATGCAACAGCAAGCAGCTACAAGGTGGTGTGGATGCCTATGTGGCACAGAGTTGGGGGAGCAACATAACTTAAAAACAAGTAAGGCATCTGTTTTGTACCTGGCAGTTTTGGGTTTGCAAATGGAGTAAGGAAGGGACCCAAAACCTCAGTGGCTCTCTGACCATGTTGTTACTGTTATCTTGGTTACCGCTCTCAAGTTTGTTTTTTGTTGCTATTTCCACATCTTAGAAAATATTAAATAAAAAATTAAAATGAAACCAACCTCTTCTCTGGAGATGAACTTTGATTTCTCTGTCTTGTGAGCTTGCAGTCTGTTTTTCTAATTTGCATGGTGTTTAGTTAAAAGCAGTAGGTGCTGACCGTCCTGTGCATGAAGAAAGGGTGTTATTAATCTGACTTACAAAGCAATTGTTTCATTCACTAAAATTGCTGCTAATTTACACATTGAATGTCCAACTAACTAGAAACTCTACCTTGAAGAGAGAGAGGCACAGAGAAAAAGGGACCATTTCCTTCGCTCACAAGTTTCAGAGTCTGAAAAAGTATTACATTCTGATAATAGGGCAACATTGTGCATGACAAGCAAGTGTCCACATGACCAAAGGATTTGAGAGACAGATGAATGGGAGTGTGGTTGAAACAAAATGACCCAGAAGCTGCTGTTAAGATGTCTGCGCACCTGTATGTTGTGTTTTTAGAGTATGGAAGAGCACTTGAGTATTTGTACCTTGGTTCAGCTGCATGTGTGTGAGTGGAGGATGAAGCCCTATCTGGTGTGTTTGTGTTTACCTTTATACCTCATTGTGTGAGTACTGTATTCCCTTTAGTATTTGTATCCCTAATGTGCTGTTGAAAGACTGCTGTGTGTGTGTGTGTGTGTGTGTGTGTGTGTGTGTGTGTGTGTGTGTGTGTGTGTGTGTGTGCGCGCGCGCGCGTGCGTGCGTGCACACACGTGAGAGAGATCGAGAGTGTGTGAGTGCTGGTTGTACAGTCGACTCCTCACTGTCAGAATTTGTCTCTGGTTTTCTCACTCATGTTCTGATGGCAATAAAGGACTTTTCATTGTTTGATATACATTTTTACAAAATCTTTCCTTTCAACATTTCAACAAGTTTTCAAATTTGAGCTCTGTCTCATGGGAACACTGCAGTCTGAAGCTAATAAATAAAGTATTAATGTTTGATGTCATTGATATGACCTTTCAAACATTTTCAATTGGAAATGAAAAAAAAACTTGTTTTCAGTTTTCTACGGATATTCATTTTGTGCCAGTAGAAGGTAAAGTCAGGAAATTTTCCAAGTTTTAGGTGATTTCTGGTGAAGTCATTTAATTCCTGAAGGAAACTTGTACATTTTCAGGTAATTATTTTGATTTATATATGTGTCTGTGGAGGTTCTCGATGACATTTATATACATGATTTACTTCCAATTTTCTTGCAGATTTTTCCTTTCATTTTGAAATTGATAAAATAAACCCAACAAGACAGAAAAAGGATTTCTGTGTGTGATCAGTCAATTTGCATCACAACTTTCAAGATACAGCTCTGGAAAAAATTGAGACCGCAAATTTTAATTTTCTAGAAATCAACATCTCTTCTTATAAATGTCAATCCATTCCAGTATCTCTCGAATTCCAACACAAGCACACCTGTTTCTTGCTAATAAGGTGATGATGAGGTGATTACCTTAACTTAATGTTATTTAATGAGGTAAAGTATAAAAAACGTTTCTTATATCCTCACTATCCTCTTGGAATGGGACCAATTGGAAGGCAAAACAGCGCTGGTAATACGTCAAAAGTAATGGAAATTTTAAAAAATATTGGCAATGCAAAAAGAAATGAAAAGTTCAAGTTCAATTCTGGCTTGAGTGGTAGAGAGATTTGGTAAGGGTCCAGTTGCTTTCATCCTTAAAAAATTGTAAGACAGCAGATCATAAGAACAAGGTTGAAAAGCAAAAGAGTCCGGCTGAAGTTTGCAAAAGACCATAAGGAGTGGATCAGAGGACTAGAGTAAAGTCATAGCCAGACCAATCGCAAGACCTGAACCCCACTGAAAACCTCTGGATTTGATCAAGAAGAAGGTGGATGGCTACAAGCTATCAAACAAAGCTGAGGTGCTTGAATTTGTGCCAGGAATGGCAAAAAGTCACCCATATAATGAAAGACTATTGGAGACCATGAAAACTGATAGTAAATCAGGGTTTATCCACCGAATACTGATTTCTGAAGACTTCACAAGTTTAAACATTAGTAATGTGTCATTAAAATGAATATGACCTTGATGTATGATTTAAAGTCTGAAAGGACAATCTGCTTCGGTATTTTGGCCTGCAAATACATACTCTGAATGACAATATTTGTATTTGGAATTTGGGAGTTATAATGTCATTATTAAATGAAGATTTTCATTTTATTCAAACATATACCAATAAATGGCAAAATCAGAAAAAATAATTATTTTGCAGGAGGTCTCTTTTTCCAGAGTTGAGAAGAAAATCCATGAGCTAATATTAGACAAATGATATCCATTCGTGGGCTATATGTTTACAATTGCGCAAAATAGTTGATCAATTTCTTTAAAAACTGCTGCTTTGTTAAAGAAATTGGTCAACTATTTAGCTCAACTGATTTAATGAGGAGAAAAAGCTTTGGACATTTCATCTAAGACCTTGTGAAAAACATAAATATGTGGAAATTAATTAAGTTATGATGGACCAATTCAGTAGGGGATCATTTACTGAATACAAGAGCCTTCTCTTCACTATAGAAAAATCATAATTTTTTTTCCCTTCGTTTATAGCAGCATACCAGACTATGTCCTCAAGATGAAATTCTTTTTCACAGCTCTGTACTTGATTGACAGATGCAACCACAGACTTAAACGATAGACTTGCTGAGGACATATTCAGAAAAAGAGGTCAGATGTTAAAACATCAGCGCAATTCTGCAGTGATGAATGTGGACAGGGTTTCTTTCAAAAACACTAATGACTGCTGCTGTTCATATGTGCAACACAATTCAATTTTTAAGAAAAATAACTGGTATTTCACACACATCAGGAATCAGCAGTGTGTGGCTGTAGAATCCCTGGTCAAGTTTGTACTCTGTGAGAGATGTAAAACATGAGTGGAAGTTTCTACAATATAAAGAGGACTTGGTTTATTTTAGGTTATGCTTAATTTATTTAGCAAATGGATTTGACAGACAAGTCTTAAAAATCAATATACCTAAATTTCAGCTTACAATATCTCTTAATCCTGTCAAGCAGATGTAATACGAATTGCATTGTTTTTTTTTCGTTGGCAGTATCTTAGTTTTTTGACGTAGAAAAAAATAGATACTGTTTATTTGAATAAATATTCTGCCTCGCTAATATGTATTTCTTTAAATTGAGTTATTATACCATTTTTGTGTTTTGTTTTGGAAATCCCCTTGCTCCCCAAGGCTTTTGCTCACTGTTTATCCATGTTGGGTTGGGTTAAATTTCAGTGTTCGAATTTTGCTAATATTGTACTGTGTGTATAACTGAATATGACCAGTGAAGGGCTTTCTTCTTCTTTTTTACGTTTGATGGGATTTTAGTCGATATGTGTACTTCTTGCGGTGGCCCCTATGGAGTTTGGTGAGCTTCTGCATAAACGTTGACCGTGGCTGTGACAAAGTGAGTTCAACTTCATTTCAACCCGTGGAAAGGGGCGGCGGTAAAACATATACATCTGTTGATTCGGTGATCTGGAAAGTATTGGTCACATTCTAACAACTGCTGGAGGGATTTAAGTCTGTTTCGGGTTTTGGACTACGGCCAGCCGGTCCGCTTGCAGCGGACACGATCCTGAAAAGATCTTCTTCCATCTTTTCCATCCGGAGGAAACGCTACTCTTACATCTCCTCCACCTGCTACTGGTCTGAAGCTCTTCACCGGCCGGGACGATGCGGTCCACGGAGTTCTCGCCCAGAGATTCCGGGACAGCCGGGAGGAAAACTTGGCGCTGCTCCTCGTTCGAGCCTAACGGCAATGAATTCCTGTCATCTTCCCCCTGAAGCTGCGTCGATTCCTGTCCGTTTCCGCTGAGGCGAGAGATCTCCCGTCGCAGTCCGTCAATAGTTTGAAGCAGGTGAGCTTCGGTTTTGAGCATTGCCTCTACGCTAACATTCATTTCCTGCTCGATGATTCGCCTCTCCTCCTCAAACTCCTCGTAAAGACGGCTAATCTGTTTGATCAACCGCAAGTTGAATTTCCTGAGGATTCCCGCTTCCGCTTGAAGAGACTTCGTCATGGCGCAGCGGCTCTCACTTGCCTCCAGGGGCTCCGATACCGTTAAGGCCGACATGTAGCCTCAAAACTTTGCCGATCAAATGAACGACAACAATATCGATCCACTTAGTGAACTCGGTTGTCGGGTTCCAATGCCCTCGAGCTGGCCTTATAGTTTTGACTTTTACAGAGGCGTCGTGACGTAACCGCGTTCCATCACATCAAAGAAAAGTGCTACAAGTGAGGGTTATGTCCGCTTGGGGTTCGCCGGGAATATTCGCTTTCCGACTAAAGTAGACGCCGAAATAGATGCTGAAAACGGCTAAGCTATATGAAATGTAGAGGGGTAGCGGACAGCGAATTTACATGTTTTCATAAGCCCTAATATGGAAAACATTGTGCAAATCAAGCGATAACGGATCCAACCTAAAATTGTAATTTAAACCACATAAAGTTAACAGCAGTCAGTATTTCTCCACAGATTAACGTTAAAGGCTCGTTTAAAAGCCGCCAGTTTAATTTCAGCATGGAAGCTCGACAACACAAGATATTTTTTATGCGTTGTTGAAAACGTGAACAATAAACAAGGAACCGCCAGAACCCCTGAAAAACTTGCGGTAGACATGTAAGTAAACACACACATATATTTATTCGAGCTGCCTGTCTGATAATGTATTTCATCTTACTGTTACATTTGCTTTATCAGTCCGTTGGTTCCAAAGGATCTGGGGGACTGAATCTTATTCGCCTTAAAAACAATCAGTTATATGGAGGTACGTTTGGGACAAATTAATATCTTTATTCAAATGTCATTTTTCGGCAGCGTTGTGCATCCAGAGTCACGTAATATATCTTGTAAATTACATTTAATCTGAGAGTAATTCCAAGAAAAGACTCGATGATAATTCCGAGTAAATATGTGTATGGAGTTGGCTGTATTCTAGTGACCAAGCCTCAAATAGTCTCCAATAAAACGTTTAAGACACGAACGACGAGCCGTCACAGTGACGAACGTGAAGCGACCTCTCGATCACGTGATACCTAAATTGCCAATCATTGTTCATAATTTTTGAGTGGCAGTTGTTACAACCAATAAGATGTATGTTTATGTACCAATCACTCATATCGACCGTAAAGCATCTTTTGAGTTTCGACTTCGTTGTGGCGCGGTACGTTAGTTTCTGCTGGTAAGTGTTGTGCTTTTTTTTAGTTTAACGTATGTATTGGCCATACAATTATTCTGTTTTGGACATCTACGACTAATAAAGTGAATTTCATCAGGTCATGTCAGAGGACTAAACGGCTAACACATGGTAGCTAACGTTAGCTTGTATCAATTCAAATTAAACGTTACTAGTAAGTCCTGGTTAGGAAGTTCAAGCGGAAACTTGAATGAGTTTCTTGTTTCTTCAACTTCACCATGTTCGACTTAACATAAGTTTACATGTTAATGAGACAGGCATGTAAAGTGTGTAAGGATTTGTTTTCCTTTTTGCGTCGTTGACCTCGCTATTCTTGACGATGACGTTATAGACTCACCAGCGGTTGCGCTCTGTTACGGTCGTCACGCTTACTGTGTCTCCCTCCTGCAGTGATCTGCGCTGGTGCAACGATGGTCAAATTATTCATTGGGAACCTCTCACAGGACGCCGAGAAGGAGGAAATTGAAGCTCTGTTTACACAGTATGGCACTGTGACAGAGTGTGCCAAGTATAACAACTATGCTTTTGTTCACATGGAGGACCGTAAGTCAGCCACAAAAGCCATCCGTGCGCTCCATCTGTACAAGCTCAAAGGCAGACCCATCAATGTGGAGCCAAGCAGGGGGAACAACCAGGGACCTGTGAAGATTCATGTTGCAAATGTAGAAAAGGATTTTGAGAATGAGCTTCGTGAGCTGTTTGAAGAGTATGGTTCTGTAACTGAGTGCTCCATTGTTAAGAAGTTTGCTTTTGTTCACATGTCCAATTCTGAAGAGGCGATGGATGCCATCAAGGGCCTGGATAATATAGAATTTCAAGGCAAGTACACAATGATGGGCTAGCATGTTTTTTTTAGATAGATCGATAAAAGTACTACCCTTTTATAAAATACTTTTGATGAATCAGTGATCTGACAGTTAAATTACTTTTAATAATTGATAAAAGTAATTATGATCATTTAGAATAAACTTTTATTCACACTACTTAGTTGAGAGTTAATTTTGAAGCTAATCCCTTTCCAATTTACTCAGGATAATTTTCTTTTTTTGGCTGCAATTTAGGAAGGTTTGCAGATTTGACACAAATGCATAAAAAATTAAGACTTTTCCTCGTAGTAAGCTTTTTGTCTGGCAATGATACACATATGGATCAAGTGAGTAGTTGTCTTGTCCTGCGCCTCCCCAACATATACTATTACTCAGAAGTAAATGAAACACATGACAAGAACATTACTAGAACATCAGTATTTAAGAGCTAACACAACAGTCCCACGAGTGCCATAGTATCGCCCATCAGAGACCACACTCCTACTACTACATGAATAATTCCCATGTCATGACATCAGTATCCATTTTTTGTAATCTCCATTGTCCTCCTAATGCCTTAATGTTCACAAGGCAAACATGTTAATTAATGTTGATGTTTTATTGAATTTAAAATCCACATAATGTTAACTCAATGTTCGCAATTAAAAGTTATTTAGCAGCCATTTTATTGCAATTTTTAGACCCAATATTGAGTTCAGACATCATGCTAAAACCAAGTTTGAACATGTTTCATAAATCTGGCAGCACTGTTACTACCTTGAGTGAAACGGTCTGGATTTTACAGATTATTTTTTTCTCTCTCAGGAAAACGCATTCATGTTCAGATATCAAAAAGCAGACCCAGATGGGCTGGTGAAGAAGAGGAGTATCAACCCCCTCCTCCACTTGGAGGCTATTATCCACCTCCCTATCCAGGGCAGCCTCCCTACAGAGGCCGCATGTCCGTTTACCCTCCTCCACCTCCCCCTCCCCCAAGACGACCAGGGTACGGCGAACAAGACGGCTTTGGAGTTGTTGACTACTATGAGAAATTTCGAGCCCGGCCTTATAACAACCCAGGCTATGATGACAGGCGTCCCAACGCCATTCCTCCACCCCCTCCACCTTCAGCCTTGATGAGAGAACGTCTCAGAATGGGGAACTTTGGCCCATTTGATCGGCGGCAACCCCCTCCTCCTCCTGGCTCCTTTATGGCCAGAGATCGAAGCCCCATCAGACGGGCCCCGCCACTGCCTGCTCCTCCTGCTGGTAACGGGTACTCCTACAAATGCTCCCGCCTCTCCCCAGTGTCCGGGTCTCCCATGTATGGTGCTCCTCGCCCCAGGGAACCCTTTGCGGACAGGACCCTCCAACCACCAGCAGCACACTTTCAAAACTATTAGTCTTTGAGGGTATAAGGTGAGAGTCATGAAATGTCTCAGAGACACATAAATCACTGAGGGCTCAAGGGTTGTTTTTAAATGTTATTAAACGAACATCAACATTAGATGGGTGAAGAAAAAGGTTGTGGTGCAGTCTCGCTTTAAAACATCACCATCAGTGAGGGCACATCATTCCTTCGTATCTACCCCCCCCCAAAAAAAGTCAGTTAAACCTTCGCTGATGTAAATCTGAGAAATTTCTGATAGAGCAAAAAAAAAAAAGTCTTGCGCGAATCTTCAGTAAAACACGCTCTTGACATGTGTGGTTTGCTCTCTCTCCAGGTTTAGAATATGACAAGATCGTCGTCTGCTGATGCACGTGGTGCTAACAACCCCCTCGTCTATGGCGGATTGCGTTGCGTTCACCTGTGACATACTGGAAGATACTGTATTGCGGACAGCCCCATTCTTAAAAAAAAAAAAACAAAAACCACCCACCCCCCCGAAAAAAACACGATCCCATGTACATTTACGTATTCTTCTGAGCTATTCATGCCTTTTCTGTTCCTCTGCTTGTTTTACTGTTTAAAATGTTTTTTGAGGCTCAAATGCTGGCTGCGGTTCTTATTCTTTCCGTGTGACTCAGCCTTGTAAAGTGCAAAAAAATGATACACTGTTCTAATAATTCTAAATTATATATTCTCTTTATTATCTGAAATTGTAATAATCTTCTAGACAGGAAATCAAAAGAAAATATATAAAGCTTTGTGAAATTGTTAATTTGGGATTATCAAAAATTCCATTGGATAATTTCTTTTTAAATCCAATTAGTTAAGGAGTGACCTAATGTCATACTCTTTGGTGGAATGTACTAGAAACTCCTCTGACTAATCTAGACATGACTAATCAAAATTTATAATTTGGTTTTCTTCCATCAACATTGGTGTTCACTTTTCTTGCGAAATTAGAATCCTGCAACATTAATTGAGAATGACTTCATTTACAGGTTGCTATTCTTTTTTTAAGGGTTTTTAATAAACACATGATAACCAGAAAATTACATTTTAACTGTCGATTATTCCGTGGTGGTCAAACAGCTGTAACACAGCTGCCCTGATCTCTTTAGTAAAGCTCTAGCTTAAATTCACCCCCCTTTCTATGTCCTTCCTGAAATTAGCAGCTTGATGAATGGAAGGTGATCATCTCAGCCCATTCCAATGATAATGGTGAAAAACGTTTTTGTGTGAAGTGAAACCTGATCTCACTGGCAAAATAGGTTCCATGAATATTGGCAGATCTTTCAGCAGATATTGCCAGTTTAAATTGCACCTGAATTTATAATTTTACTTCCTTCTTCCCACATCAACTCAAAAACAGCTGGTAAAGCATAGTTCTTAATTAATCCAAAAAACTAAATACACTAGTCTTCCATTGCCTGTTTTCTGTTGAGCCAAAAGGTGATTGTCCTACAACAACAATAGAGCTTTGCACTGGGCTGTTTCTTAGTTCAAGTTCACAAACCTGCTGAATTTGTCAGTCCATTGTTTTAACTGTCAACAAGCCCTTTGTATTTTTGTCTCACACAGTTTGCAGTTTCGCTGTTCTTAGTATTTGTGCTCTTTGTAGGTTGTTAGATCTATGCAGGAGACTGCAGGAGAGAGTAACTCATGGTAAGTGCTCCTCAGAAGTGGAACCGTGACCTGCATGAAACAGGTGGGTGTTAAACTTCCCTTGGATAATGTTTCAGTAAAAAGCAACTTATGAGCTTATGTTCTTATATTTAATCTCGAGAACCATGAATTAGCCAAATGTTTTTGATGACTATGCCCAGGCTTGTTACTAGATAACAGGTTTTTGATCGGAGTTTTAGATTGGGTATTGGGGTTGTGGGGTTCTCTGACCTTGTTGTCACATCTACAGGCTTATTTCTCTACCTTTGACTGCAAAAGGGCCTCAACATGAACTTGCTGATGATTGTGATTTTTGAGCCTTTTACCTGCCAGAAGAGATTCCATCAAGCCATCCAGCAGATGAAGGTAATGCAGTGCAAACGTTTGAAGTCTGTTTGCTTTGTTGTTCTGTTTTGTTTTTGTTAATTCTTTCAAACATTTTCAATTTCACAGGGAGTAAAGGTGACAAGTTGCTTCCTTGGGACTTTCAGAAGTAGTGACGCTTCAAGAAAATACCAATATTCATATGGTTATTCTCTGTTACTGATGGTACTGGAGTAATAAAATAGGTTTAATAAAATCGGTATATTGTGACATTCAGAAAGATGTCATACTTGTCAAAAAATAACTTAATCTATTTTGTGGCACTTCTTGCACAGTACTCTTCATTTTAAAAAAGAAATGTATTACAATTTTTTTTCTCTATTGTCTTACCACATTGTCACACCATTATTTTCTTACTGGAGGTTGTATGTAAAATGTGAGCATTTTATTTGCAAATAAGCTTTTATAAACCTCTTTTAAATAGTTATAAAAATGGCATTTCACACAGAATGGCTGTCTGAATTACAATAGTTAGGATTTCCACAAATCTAAAATATGACTGGGCATGATTATTTTTAATATAGAGAGGATCTGTACTTAGTTAGTTGCAGCTGCTGCAACGAAGACCAATTTCCTCTGTTGGGGATCAATAAAGCATTCTGATGACTCAAAATCTTTGTCTAAATCAAGATTCCTAAAATGGGACATGAGTTCAAGATAAAAGATGCCCCAGCTATAGTATAAAACAAGCTACTAGCATGTAGCATGCAAATTCTGCTATCAAGGCCATTTTGAAGAATTTTATGATAATTTATATTAATTTATTTTGTTGAAGGCAGTTGACTTAACTTCCAGTAGCTATGTTTCAGCATAGTGATGAATTATGAAAAGTAATAACTCACACTCTTGCCTCCAAACGCATTACTGTAATTTAACCAAGTTTGGCCAGTGGTTTCTCCTTGAAATTAGCCATTGTGGCAGAAACCAGCTTCCAGAAAAAAAACAACTATATTCCATGCATTGACCTCAAAATGTTCAGGAGAAGCCTGTCCCAGAATGCACTGGGTTAGACAGAAAGAGGCATTGTCACAAATAACATTGTAATCAAGCACAGTGTGCTGTGATTGAGGCGGGTCCATTTTCCCAGTTCTCCCTTTAAAGATATGTATTACTTAAAAATAACACTATAGGTTTCAGTGTCATTTGAATACTGTCTCTGGATCAATTTCAAGAAATGCTGGGTGTGTAGACTTGATGCTAGTTTGTCCTGAAGAGCTTTTAAGGTTGCTGGAACTTGTCCAAAATGTCAACTGAAGATCATAGTTCAAAAATTATGACTTTGCTTAATTAGTAATTCAAGCCGTTGTAACACCTTGTGCTTATGTTCTCCCCTAAAGTATATTGCATTTATTTCTTTTTCAATCAGTATAATGTAAGAGATAAGAGACTGGAGTTTGTTCTGTTGTAGTGTCACAGAATGAAATGTTTCTCACTGTGTATGTGTGTTTCTGAAATGTGTATCTTTTTGTCAAGTAGGGCAGCAGAAATCTAGGGATTTATTATGAATCTATATGAAGGTGATCAGCATCATGAATCAAACCTCTGCACTTTCATTTACATTTTTTTATTCAATGCGTTTTTGAGTATTTACTAAAAACTTTATGGACACTATTGCGTGTGTATTATGTGTTGCGTTGTACCCCTGAAGACCTTAAATGTTTTGGACATTTTTAATACTTTGTGTATTATTAGGTAGGTTTAACTAGGTCCCTCTGTCCCCCGTCATCCATTTAAAAAAAAACAAAACAAAGGGATTGATAGCTGACAAAATTGTATCTAATTGAACACTGTATGAATATATAATGATGATGATTACATAGTTATTCTGGACATTTTGAAAGCAGATGATATGTGAAAGGTAACAAGTAACTGCCTGTGCACGCATGCATGCACACACGCACACACCATGAATTGCATTTGTAATCTAATCTTAAATTGTTGAGCTAGATAAGAATATGTAAATAGTTCTTTGATTAATAAAATTACAGAACATGTGCAGGTTTCAAATCAATGTTTCTCATAATATTGCTTGTCTGTGACTTGATGTACTGATATGCAGCAAAAAACTTTTTCAAAAAGCGGTATGACTAAGGCATTCCGCTTTGCATTGAAAGGTAGATATTTGTTAAAAATAAAGTGTTATTGAAAATCATGTGCATACTTAATGGAAATATGCATAATGGTTAAAGCGATGGAACAATGGAGAGTGGAAAAGAGGGGAAGAAACATGTTCCGGCAGGTTGGGACTGGTGGAGAAGTGTCAGGGGTAGTAATGTGTGATAAAAGTATTGGCCAGAATTAAAGGAAAGGTGTACGTCAGTGATGAGACCAGTAATGCTATATGTTTTAGAGACCGTGGACCTGAGGAAAAGACAGGAAGTAGAATTGGAGGCAGCAGACGTGAAGATATTGAAATGTTATCTTTGGGATTGATAGGGATAGACAGGATCAGGAATGAGTCCATCAGAGGGACAACACATGTTAGATGTTATGGAGATAAGGTCAGAAAGGCCAGACTGGGATGGTTTGGACATGCACAGTGGGGGAATAGTGAGTATATTGGTAGAATGATGCTGAGGTGGGGACTGCCAGGCAGAAAGCTTAGAAGAAGACCAAAGAGAAGATTTATGGATGTCGTGGATACAGAATAGGGTTAGCTGGAGGAAGTGGATTTGCTTTGGTGACTGCTGAAGGGAGCAGGCAAAAATGAATAGGAAGTGTGATTGAATTGGAAAAAAAAAGTTAAAATACAATGGCTACATTAAAATTAATGCGTAAAAAATGTCATGACTAATTTACACTGATTTCACATTTCAAGGAGAGAAAGTATCAGGGTGGACAAATCTCTTAATTTCACAGCTATGGACAGATACCTGGTGGTGTACAAGATCAGACCTCATTATAGACCAGTGTCATGAAACATACAATAATGTCTCGTCAGTCTCTGACGGGCCTTGCTCCAGGAGTTCACCAGGGATACTACTGATAGTATTCAGCCCGGTTTCCATGACAGGTGCCATACTTGGCACAAACCCACTTATCTCCTTGGATGGAGACATTTCCAGTACCTCAAACTCTACCTCAAAGCTCGCCTTTGCCTGACCAGGCTCTCTGATGATCAGCAACTCATACTCTCCCACCCGGACCATGGCCTTGTCAGGGAGCTCTGCTTTCTCCAAATACCCCAGTACTAAGTTGTTGACCACCAGCTGTCCTCTCTGTGACAGATTCTGAATGCTGAATAGCATTTCTGGGTTCTGGGGTATGTGGTACGCTTGGATGGCAAGTTGTTTGCGGGACACCCGGGGGTCTACCAAGGTGAAGCTGCAGGCCTGGGCATCCCTTCCCAACCTGAGAGGGTCCTCTGCTGGGTGTTTGCTTCTCTTCCCCAAGGGGAGATCGACATAGAGTGCCTTTGAGCTCTGCATTGGATGGTAGAGCTTGATTTGGAGGCACGTAAGAAGGAACTCCTCTGTTTCCATCAACTGTGAAGTGCTCATTGTGACTCCTGGTGAAAGCAATGATGAGCGACAGAACCTTGATAAGTCAAACTAAAACGAATAACTGAAACCAATTCTCACAATTGTGTCAGGTGTCAATGCCTTACCTGTGGTTTGAGTGTTTTTATTCTGAAGAACTTAAAAAATGCATCCGCGGAAAGGCTGGATCAATTGTACCGTTCAACACTCAGGAAAATTGAAGGATGTAGAGGTGAAAGTCTCGTTGGGAGTGAATTCTAAGGAATTCCGCTCCCTCGCCGTCTCTAGTAGTTTTTTCACTGCATTACAACACCCGGAAGAAGTACTGTTGCCTTCCGGTGAAATTAGAATGCTCGGATTTACGCGTAGGATAGGTTTAATAGCGTAAGCCTTTAAGAGTGACAATTATTTTGCCACAAGAAACAGCGATTTCCAATGGAATTACTCAGTGTCATTCACTACACAGTGTCAGTCACTACAATTTTCTTAACACGTCCCTACAGTCACCACATTTCATATATTTCATTTCATATACAAACGACGCTCTTGGCACTATAAAATTTCTCGATCTTGTCAGAGTGTAACAGTAACTCTACTCTTGATCATCAAGTACCGTGCCTGTGATCGTGTCATTTCAGTGCATTTTCTCGGGTCTCTCTTTTTGATTGAAGGGGCTCTGAGTTGTCTAAAGAACGATTTGAAAAAGTAGTTCCTTAATGCCGCATTATCTCACCGAAAGTCCATCAGTTAAGATACTTAAAACCGAAAGGAAATCCTCCTGAAGTTTACGTTCCAATTTAGTTCTTGATCCATACTAATCTGGTCCTAAATATAAATATACATTCACAATTATTCCTCTTTCACTCTACAACACGAAACGTCTGGAGCGTTTAAACAAGCAATCACAGTTCCTGGTTAATCAACATAACCAAGGTGTTCGACTAAACGCAGGCATACTTGCAGGAAAATTATATAAAACATAGGCGTACAGTTAGAAGAGCGGTAAATAAAACATTTACAACAATAAATTGGAATCAACAAACAGTGTACTACCTACTCCCGGGCACCAGATGGCGGTGTGGTTAATGACCCACAAAAAAAAAGACAAAAAATGGAATGAAACAGAAGATTGGTCAGAGGATATCTTCAGCTGAGCTAAAAAGAGAAGTATTTCTCCTCATAGGCCCTTGGCTGAAAAGGTAATTTTATACTTATAATTCAAAGGTACCCCCCCCCAAAATGTCAATGTTGACGTCAGGTTTTGCTTACCTACAGGCTGCTTTGCTTCCCATCGGCCTTTCCTCCGCGGTTCTTTTTTAAATAAGGTGACTTAACGACCGCGATGTTAAAGCTAAAAGCTAACGTTAGCTAAATAAGTTCAATTAATATTTGAAAAATGCATTCGATCGCCAAAGCTTCACGACTTCGATATGGTTACGGTGTGTTTTTGCAACTGATTCGATAATATCTCGGTCATGGCTCTAAACGTCGGTAATGTATTTAAAATCTCAATGGGCCGTTTTAACGTTCAGCCATTTTGCCTTGACAAAGAGGCCGTTCGAAGGCCACAATGATTTAATGTCAACCATTTGGACACGCGTATGGTTTTACGTTTCAGAAAACAATGAAACAAAACAAGTAGAAAGTAACCCACTTAAATTGAAGACATTCCAAAATACCCTAATTTCATTTTTTATTCAATATGAAACAGAAAAGTAATCATGGTGAAGATTTTTGTTGGGAACCTTCCCCGAGAAGCAGACCAGGAAGAAATCAAGGCACTCTTCACCCAGTACGGCACAGTCACTGAATGTGCCATCATCAAGAATTTTGCATTTGTCCACATGGATGATCGCAAGGCTGCCACCAAGGCGATCAAGAGCCTGCACCTCTACAAGCTTCATGGCACACCAATCAACGTTGAGGCCAGCCATGGCAAGAATTATGGATCAGTCAAATTGCATGTTGCAAATGTAGAAAAAGGAGCTGATGATGAGCTCCGCGCTCTCTTTGAAGAGTATGGCACTGTCACAGAGTGTGCAGTTGTCAAAAATTTCGCTTTTGTACACATGCCCAACTCTGATGAAGCTATGGATGCCATCAAAGGAATAGACAACACTGAATTCCAAGGTATGAGTGTTGCAGTATTCTAAACAGGTAAATATGTAATTTTCAGTTTCATTATTTTTCAAATACATCTTGTAACCTTGTTTTGTTTGTTTTTACTTGCATCTAGGTAAACGTATCCATGTGCAGATCTCCAAAAGTCGTCCGAGACATGAAGAACAGGAAGAGTACCCTCCTCCTCCTCCCGACAGGGGAGGTTATTGGCCTCCCAGGTATCCAGGAGACAGGCCTCAGCCTCCTCCACCCGGCTTCATGAGAGGCCGCATGGGCCCCATGCCCCCAGGTTACCCTGCACCTCCTCTGCCACCCCCTCCCCCCAGACGTGCTGTTTACCCGGACCGTCCCTATGACGGTGAGCGATACGGCGTTGTAGATTATTATGAAAAGTACCGAGCCTGTCCTTATGGTATGGCTTCTTTTGATAAGCAACGTCCTGGCGCCCCTCCTCCTCCCCCTCCCCCTTCAGGTGTTGTGCGAGACCGTCTCATGAACTCGTCGCTTGACCCGTATGAGCGTCGGCCTCTTCCGCCTCCTCCGTCTTCGTACTACGCCCGAGACCGTAGCCCCCTCAGGAGACCGCCTAATGCGGCGATGCCTCCTGCCGGTAATGGCTACTCCTATGAGCGCTCCCGTCTCTCTCCGGTTTCCCGGGTCCCAGCATTCGGAGTTCCTCGGGCAAGGGACCCCTACGAACGACTGCCTCCGCCACCGCCTGCACGCTATGCTTATTAAGCAAGGTGAGAATAGCTATGGAGTAGACCGGTCTTTATATACTCTAAAATTACCGCTCGTTCCTGTATAGGCAGAGGCAGTCTATAACTTAATCCGCACGTTCCAGGCCTTCTAGAAATCCCGAGTTGTGAGAAGACATGCGTACTGAGGCGCTATCCTTTCGTCGTCAGTGAGGCTGAGGAAGGAGATCAAAGATGAAGCCTCAGCGTTTCAATAATTAAGATGGAAGAACGTGCTTTACACCAGCAGCTGCAGGCAGTTCATTGATGTCATTTGCTCTTTTTCCAGGAACGTCGTTCGGCTGCGTCGTCGCTCGCCACCTTCTGATGCTCGTGACGCTATCCTCTTCCTGTCAGTGGCAGAGCGCGTTAACATTTCCCCGCGATGCTCTCAGGAGGAACTGAAATGCCGACGTCCACGTCTTTTTTGTTGTCAGTTTTTATACGTATTTTTTCCCCTGATTGTCTTCATTGTGATGTAGAATTTTTAATACTTAACGTCTAAGTCAGGCGTTTTTTTAATTTACCTTTTTACGTTTTTGAATATTTAGTGGACTTATGTTGTGTGTGACTTTAGAAAGCAGCAGTTTCTAGGCAATACCTGTGACTGTAGATTTAACTGACTCATGCTTGGTGTTAAATCTAATCTGCACGTTGATTCCATCATGTTGAGCCTCCTCACCGGAAAACAAAACAAAATGGCGTTGCTGTAAAAAATATCTATAAATTGCCAAGACGTAAAAGCATGACATTGTGACTGTCCTAAGTCAGTCACAGCCGAGCGCTCTTGTACCTGTATACTGTCGAACCTGTTTTCAATAAAAAGCTTTGTGGAAAGTGATGTAATCACCATGCCCACCGCGAAAAACGCCTCATCACTCATCGTCAGAATTAAATTAAAACCGATTCGTCCTCGCGATAAATCATAACCTAGAGGAAGTGGCGCTTACTATTCATAATGAAATCGGCACAAAGATAAATAAATCCCCTTTGGCTTTATCCGAAATGTCGCAGTCTCACCCATCGGCGTATTTGAGCTTGTCCCCTTCAGAACACTCAAGAACCCATGTTAGATCCTCAGACTGTATCAGAGGGTTGTCGACCATAAATCCTGGCAGGGGGGTGGCATCAAAAGCAGATGAAGACCCTCAAACTGACCAGGTAAGTCATGGGTATAAAAGTCTTTGCTGAATTTAACACTGTATTGTGTCCTACAGATGCTCGCAATTGTGAACAAGTATTGAGATATGCTGGTTGAAGTTTGTAGCCCTGCTATGCTGCATGGCCATGGTGTTTGTGGCTATTTACAGATGGGTGACAAACTAAAGGAAAAACTTGGTGAATTGGAAGTTTAAATGGTGTGTTTTCAAGGGGTTGGTCCCCTGTGATCACTGAGCTTGAATCCCAATTTGGACAAGCAGCATGTCTGCAACAGTCCATGCTTGCTTCAGAACACCTAATCCTGTAGTCTTGTGTCTGTTAAAGCTGTTTTGATCATGAGACAGATAGGTTGTCAATCAGGCATCTGGTGAGGAGAACATTTCAGAGGAAATGGGAAATAGTAAAAATTATGCTTTTACAAGCACTCTTCAAGCACTTTTCAATGTAAAACCATCCCACATTGTTCTAAAATAACCATTATATGTTGATGTTGAGGATACATATTCAATTCAGTCTTGTTTCTAACAGTCCAAACTAGATAGATTCAGAGCAAGTTACATTCCAAAGTGGACTATTGCAGAGACATCAGTGGAACAACAGGGCCACAATATTGAAAACAAAGGTGCTGATTACTTTTTGGAGTAGTCTTTTAGTGTAGTTGGATGTTAAAGAAGTGTTTGATGTTGGCTGTTGGTTCTGTAAGGCAGAAGTCCTGTGGTTGTGTGAATGAGATAATGTACGGAGCCTGTTGCCTCTGGCTGTTGCACTCTGAAGTCTGCACTTTTCCCACATTATCACAGTTCACACTTTGGTAAGTGAGGGTTACCCTCCTGATGGGTGTGATTTAGGTGGTTTATAAGTCCCTTTACCATAGAGAGGATCACATGAGTAGTGTGTGTGCAGGTATCCCAATGGGTATTCTAGGAGAGTCCTGTTTCTTCAAGGTGCACCAACAGAGTTCTGGATTGTGAATGCCTGTAAAGGTTTTCCTTTATATTTGTCACATCTGTATACAGGTAGCAAATTAAGATTGTCAGATATGTGCATCCCAATTCAGTCAGCCATGGTCTCGAACATGAATGCCATTGGTCGTCAGCCAGGCAGAGGCTGAAGAATTTGACAAAGATGATTCAAGATGCAGGATATTCCCTGACACTGATTGGAGACCCTAGGTAAGCATTGCACAGTTTACAGAATTATACATTACTCTGTTTTTCACAGCATTTTGATGGCAGTTGCAACACTTTGTATTGACAATTATTGTGACCTGCCTGAATAAAATGTTTGAAACCATAATGGTCTCTGTTTCTGTATTCCAAATTAAAGTTATTTGCAAGTTTTTTTTTAACAACAGTCCAGTCAGGGTACTGATGAGGAATCTTAAAAATAGACTGTTACCAAGGTTAAAGGGTTCTCAAGGTAATTTTTCAACTCAATTTCATATTTGGCAATTAAAAACTGAGGAGAGATTACCTGCTTAATCTGCATTAAAATACACTATGAATTACATGCAACAGATGCATGAACAAAATAGATATGAAACCTCTTATTTTAACGGGAACAAATTAACATTCACTGCAGGGTATACAGAGAGTTGAAACCTGGCACTTTCTAAAATTTGAAACTTTCAATTTGCCAATTAATTCAGAAAAAAATATATAGATTATCTGTCAGTCCTGCTATAATTGAATTCAAAAGTAACTGAAAATATGAGGCACCAACATGCGCTTTGCACCAGTAGGTACATTCAACACAGCAGGTGTAGTCCAAAAAGGCTATGTAGTAAATTCCACAAAAAATTCTCGGATGGCTTCTCCACTATCAGAAGAAATAGATCAAATTTTTCCATTCATTTTTCAGATTTTGCACCCATAATAAAAAGAAATTTGCACCCCAAAATGGGCAGAGGTTACAGGTAATGCCAGCAAAACCACTCCATGGTGATGAAGGGCTTGATACCTTTCCTGACCTCATCAGTCTCAAAGGAGTTTTTGAAACATTCTTTTTGTTATTGTCACTTGAAATAGTAAATAAAACCAGTGCCATTTCAACTCGGTTACACCTACAGGATTTGGGAAAGCAGAGTCGAGGCGTTTCACCCTGAATTTCCTCTTCAAATATGTTGGCGATGCCAAAGAATACAAGCATTTGATTCTCCGCTATTTTCCTTCTGATTGTAACAGTCCAATTCCGTGCTATAATCAACTACAGTTTCTTTGGCCAGAGTTATGATGGTTTGACTGAAAGTACTTTTTCGACAAATAGCAGCATCTCCTATCTTTGCACAATATTTTAAACATCTTGTTGGATGGGATAGATTTTAATAGCATACAAATATTCTATAAGCACAGGATTGCTGTGCATTAAAATATTCACCAGCAGATCACAATAATTTATCATTATTGGAGGTTTATGATACACAATTGTGCATCAGAATGTGACTGTCCCACGATTGTCTTGTCTGATCGATCTCAACATCCGTAGTTTTCAACTGGACAATAGCCAGTCAGAATTCTTATCAAGCTTGGTTTAGAAAGAAAATGCTATTTTCTGCGCATACATAACAATGTAGCAACATCCCATCAGGGACATGTCCCTCATTAACCAAACTATTATATGTATCTAATTATTAAGTAACAATATGAACCATGGATGACTAACAAGCATTCCAAACATATTTTATTGTATATTAATTCAGGTACAGAAATTCACATCATCACAGTCCTTTGCAAATATTGATTGTAAAAACTTTTGAAAATGTATACAGCCCAGATTTTTTTTTTTCTGGCACTTCTTGGAACATGCATGGGGCAGCAATGCCATTGCAAGGCCATTGCAGTATTCTTTAAAATATAAAACACAATCTTTTCAGGAGACACAAAGAATATGAAAAGGTAGCAAAAAGATTGCTTTACATTTTTAATAAAATTCAAATTTTTACCATTCAGATTCTCAACAGATATGAAACAAATACTTTTTTCTATGAGTCCATGTTTAATTATTTTTTGTTTCTTCAAAATACATCAAATTCAATTATGCCTCCAATATCTACACTAAGTGTTGCACTTAGTGTAGATATTGGAGAGTGACACACAATGTAGCATAAACTGCCAAAAATATTTTGGTTAAAATACAGTTAAATTATAGTGCTGAGAACAGGACATGCATTCAAGGTCCCTGTGTACTTCACTACCCCTCAAAAAGACCATCTGCATTAACTGCATAGTGTGTTGTAATTGAGATGTAACGAGAGAAAAAATGAAAGAAGAAAGAACTTTCTCACTGACTCACACACACACATACACTCACGGTTACACAAAAAAAAGAAACTGTTGATATCTGCACCCATCTGCACTTATTTTTAACACTTTCACTTTCAAAACCACTTGTACGCTAACTTTTTTTGAACTCTGCAATAACCTTGATTCCTTGTCATTACTTGCCAGTCTGTGATATTATTCAAATTTTTTGTACTTTTTCACCATAGGTCTTAGAGAAAAATTATTTCAAACTCTTGTTTTTGTGAAACTTATGGCAGTATTGGCAATAAAGTTGACCATGACTTTGATTCTGTTACCATCACAGTTACATGGCAATATTGATACCCAAATAATTACAGAGTGCCTTGAATGAAATTTGAATCAATGTCTCCATGTGTTTTGTTCTATCTTTCGGTCTTATCTCAAGCACCCAGATGAGAGGATGAAACAAGTAATGAAATCAAATATGCAATGAGAATGATTTATTATTCTTACAATTTACCACAAGAATGCATGTAAAATCCCATACCCTCAATATTATTTGTACTGGAGTAAGACTTTGTAGGACAGATTTGATTCAGAAAGCATAAAAGCATGCATTTTCTGCTAAAAATCTGTATTCCCAACTACAAAAAAAGACTGAAGGGGCAAGTTACTGAGAGATCATCAGATGCCCATAAGGGAGTATTTTGAAGTTTGACCTTCCCTTATATTTAACAGACTGTGGTCGGTTATTATACAGAATTGTTGAACCCTAGACAAACCAGTAAATTGCTGTTGACAGTTTTGCCCTATTTTGGTGAAACCTCTTAATTTTAAAAAAAGTGTCTGTTTGTCTAGAACTACTGTTGTAAAATATCCTCCAATTATTTAATCTTAGTCAAACCTCCATACAGTCCCAGCATCTTATACTTTCTCATTACTCAGTTTTGTCAGTGCAATACAGTGACTATACAAGAGTGACAGAGCCTAAACACAGGACTCATAGTTAGGTAACAAATGAACAATCTTTAATAAAGTAAAAGGAGAATATCTCAATTGAGAAAAGGTCATAAAATATACAAATCCAAGAAACTGATCTTATGGCATATTCAAAACTCAAAAAGAGGAAAAACTGACTGGCCAGGGTTTGAGGGACACGAACATGACAAAATAATATACATAAAAGGGAAACAGACAACAGTTGGCATGTATATCCACTTAAAATTAATTAAAACAGGTGGACACAATCAATACTAAACTGGGGACGAGGAACAGGTGTGGACAACACACAGCTTCCTGTCTTGACAAGTTCACAACAGCCACACTAAATTGAGACTTTTTGTCTCTCTGATTCTCAGACTTGAGATCTCTTGTTCAAAATTGTATTCACTTTTTCCCTGTGAGCTTGCTAAAAAATTTGGAGATGTGTAATGAAACAAGATACTCCATGAAATAAAAAAAATTGAGAGATAAAGCCCTGCCATAGCAACACACCAGTGTAATGGGGTTTTACTGTGCAGAACCCCGGGCCAGTCTTGTTAGGTTTTGACATGATTTTTTTTTTTTCTTTTACCATCAATACTTGATGTGTCCCCCTCCTTGCATTTAAAAAGGCAATTTGGCATGCAGATATAAATAAACAAATGCGCACTGTATAAAGAACATTTTGTTATTGGGGGGAAAGTGATCAGACTTAGTATTTCTATTTTCCATAGTCAGTGGGGACAGTACAGATTTTGCTGAACTGTCCAGTACAAACAGCAATGATTTCTTGCAAAAACAAATTGAGGTTGCATTTTTCCTATTTGATACAGACTTCATCCCCAGTATTTAACTGTTATCTCACCTGGGTTGATATTGCATCTCTGACAGGAAAAATTACTTTTTTTTCCATTCCTGGTAACCATATTCCTTAATAACAACCTTCATATATGTGTTTGGCTTCAGATGTCAACTTGATTGTGAGAGATATGTGTTTGTGCCTGTGTGAGTGTTGGAGTGCTGTTTTTCGCAATTAAATTTTGAAATGCAAATGGTTTTGTCTTAGGTTATCGATGCACAAGAGTGCTTTGCTTGAACAGTTTGCTGGGTCACAACTCATACCCATGCAAATCCATTCAAGATCACATTAAGAGCTGCAAAGATTTAATCAATTAAGGGAAGGGGTGTGCGTGTGTGCGGCACCAAATAGTAGAGTTTCTGTGCTTTTTAGTTAAGGTTTGACCTCTGGTTTGCTTTGTGTTTTCTTTGGTGTGAGCCTGAACCGGGAATAAACTTCTTGTAACGGAGAGGAAGGCTCTCCAAAGAGTCATAAAGACAGCAGAGAGGATCACAAAAACTAAGCTTACATACATGGTCACTGTTAGACAATTTTCTGTTACCATTCAATTTTCTAAGATTCCCTGTACCTTTCCACTTCTATTTGATACATACCCTTTCTATACTTTTCCATTTTTTCATGTGAGACATAAGCCCATTGATGCCTTGAAGATAGCCACTATCTCCCATCCCATCTTTATCTGTGTCCGCACCTGTTTTGTGGGCTACATCATACTTCTCAATGCCTGTATTGTTTAAACCTTTGCATAAGAAAGACTCACTATATACAATAAAGTGGAGTCCTTCTGGAGGAAAAGCAGAAACAGTTTCTGTCTCTGTTTCTCTCCTCTCCCCGTAGCTATGAACTAACCTCTGATACAATAGGGCTCATCCACCATCGGCTAGGTGACGGACCCTGGCTTTGGACTATGAGGACGAGGAGGACCAACCGAGGTTCCTGGGGGTCACCACAACTACCTTGCCTCAAGACTGTCCTTAACAGTCACCATATTCACTCAAGGCTGCAAAAAAGCCCACACCATCACCAGAGACAGACAACACCAAGCTCACTAGCTCCTTAAACTTGAACATGCAGTGCAAAACCTGAGGAAAGGCAAAGTAGGCAGTTTGACCACACACAAAACACTGTAACAGCTTCTTCCTTACCACAATCAGACTGATGGCAAACACAAAATAAGGACTCATTGAATCTTTCTTCTTTTTCTTTTGGCTTTTCCACACAGGCGTGGGCTTCCTCCATCTAACACTATTCTCTGTATCCTCTTCTGCCATACCAACAACCTTCATATCCTCTTTCACTAAATCCATACATTGTGGCAGACACTAAGGGGCGTGGCCTCTCACCCCACAGGACTTTGGGATTGGGTGTGGTTGAGTGCCCGGGCATTTTGTGCTACAGAAGTTCGTAGTTATTTTTGTGTTGGTGTTAGAGAGGTATAAAGTTGGAACTCGCCTTTGTCTCCACAATCCTTCCTTCTCACACCACATCGGTGACCATGCTCCTCCAAGGCACTGACGAGATCCAAGGCCGGCGCTCGAGTGGCAGTTGTGGACGCTTGCGGACACACCGAACTGCTCCTCATCAAGGACTCGAGGTCACGAAGACGGTTTCTGGTGGACCCTGTGTTTACTGTGTCCAAAAATGTTGGTGGCGGACAGCATGAAGACAAACAAATTAAGGCACTTAAAGACATTACACCCCAATTACGCTGAGAATTTAGTATTACAATTAGTTGATTTCATTTTATGTTATTTTTCAGTATCAAATGGTTCAGTTGGTCAAAGAATGTTTATAGTTTAAATAAGGTTTTAATTTTTTTTAGATTTCAGGCAAATCGATGCACTCTAAGTTTCAGATACAAAAACATTGTTTATAAAGTTATTCTTTGTTGCAACTTGATCTGTATTTCTTTTTTCTTTTCTTTAATGTTAATAAGGATGTAATGTTATGCAGAGATGGACATATAACAATTTTATAGACAAATTACACTCTATATTTGCGGCGGAGAGTTGGGGGCGGCGCGAAATGTTTTCTTCTTCCTAGGGGGGGGCATAACAGAAAATAATTGAGAATCACTGACACACCACATGGTCCCCATGGCAGATAGTTTGTGGCGCTCTTGCGGCGACTTACGGCGTTTGAAACACGTCACCACGAATGACTGCTACCCCATCCCCCTCATTCAGGACTTCTCCATACAGCTGGCGGGCGCCACCATTTTCTTCAAGGTGGACTTGGTGCGTGAATATCAACAGGTGCCCATGCGCACGGAGCCTGCTTCAGCACGATTCTTCACTGCTTTTCCACACTCCCAGTACTCTGGACTGTTTACCTTCAGTACTTTGAATCTTCCACCTTCATTATCTTCACTCCCTGTATTCTTACCGTTCCACTTGGGTCCCTCTCATTCACACACATGTTCTGTCGTGCTTCAGCTAATCTTGATTCCTTTTAAGGGCATACTTCCACCTCTCTAGATTTTCCTTCACCTGCAGATTACAATGTCATCTGCAAACATCATGGCCCAATTATGGATATCACAACTGCAAACAAGAAGGGGCTCAGAGCTGACTCTTGATGTAGTCCCACCTCTACCTTGAACTTCTCTGTCACACCAGTGTATCACAGCTCGCATGCATTACCTGAACTAGCCAAGGATACTTGTCTGTCACTCCAGACTTCCTCATACAGTCCCATAGCTCCTCTCTTGGCACTTTGTCCTATGTTTTTTCTAGGTCTACAAAAGCACAATGCAGGTCCCTCTGACCTTCTCTGTACTTCTCTACCAGCATTTTTAAAAGAAAATACTACATCTGTAGTGTTCTCTCAAGTCATGAAACTACACTACTGCTCACAAATGCTGACTTTTGCTCGCAGTCTACTTTCCACTACTCTTTCCCATAACTTAATTGTATGGGTCATCAATTGTATTCTTCTAGAGTGACTGCAATTCTGAACGTCTCCCTTATTCTTAAAAACAGACCCCATCACACTTTTTCTCCATTCCTCAGGCATCTTCTCACTCTCTAAGATCCTGTTGAATAATCTTATCAGGAACTCTAATACTACCTCTCCTAGACATTTCCATTCTTTAACAGGGATATCATCAGGACCAACTGCCTTTCTACTCTTCATCCTCTTCAATGCCCTCCTCACTTAACCTTAACTAATCTCTGCTACTCCGTGGTCCACAATAGTCAACCTCAACCCTTTCCTCTCATTGTCCTCATTCATCGTTTTTTCAAACTACTCTTTCCATCTTCTTATTCATCTGTCATCTGTCAATACATTTTCCTCTCTATCCTTGAGCACCTGATCCTGCTGCACATCCTTCCCTTCTCTTTCTCTCTGTGTAAATCGTCTCTCCCTCCTTACTCTAAAACCTATCATATATGTCATCATATACCCTTTGTTTGGCCTTTGCTCCTTCTACCTTTACCTTGCACTGCATCTCCTTGCACTCCTGTCTGCTCTTTTCAGTCCCCTCAGTGTCCCACTTCTAAGTTGCTGATCCACTTCTCTGTATATACTCCTGGAATTCCTCATTTCACCACCAAGTCTGATCTACTTTCCTTCAAGATGAGCCTCTTTGATTAGATTGGCTGAGGTTGTCCCGTCAACAGGGAAGATCTCCCTGACCACCTAGAGCCTTTCTCAACTCCTTTCGGAAACCATATGACATTCCTCGCTTTTCAGCTTCCACCACTTCGTCCTCTGCTCTGCCTTTTTCCTTTTCATCTTCCTTCACACTAGATTCATCTACCAAACCACCATCCTATGTTGTCTGGCTGAACTCTTATCTAACACCACTTTGCAGTCACTGATCTCTTACAGATCATATAATCTATATAAAAAGTAGTATACCTGTATGCTCCTACCTCCACTCTTAGAAGTTACCCTATGTTCCTCTTCTGGAAAGAAGTATTCATTACAATCATTTCCATTCTTTTTTCAAAGTCTACAACCATCGGTCTCTCTGTGTTCATATCCTGGATACCAACCTGCCCATCACTTCACTACATCTATTGCTTGCACCAATGTGTCCATTGCAGTCTGCATCAATCACCACTCTCTTACCACTGGGGATATTCTGCATCACTTCATCTAACTCACTTCAGAATTTCTCCTTCTCCTCTAACTCACATCCCATCTGTGGGGCATAGCATAGCATAACAACACTGAGCATCACACATTTAGTTTCCGGCTTCAGACCCATCAGTCTATCTGACACTTTACACCTCCAGAACATTCCGATTGAGCTCCTCCTGCAAGGTAACTCCTACTCCATTTCCCTCCCAGCAATACCATGATAATGGTAATAATATGGCAATAATAATAACACTGTGATTGACTTGCAACTTAGGCTCCAGCATCCCTCGCAAACTCAAATGTAGGATAAGTAGTCAATGTTTGGATGGATAATATGAATGATGATAATGATAACGACAAAAACAACGATAATAATGATGATGATGATAATAATAATAATAATAATAATAATAACAATAATAATGATGATAATAATAATAGTACCAATAATAATAATAATTGCTCAATCTATCCATCCATTGTCTACTTTGTATCCTACTCAGGGTCACGGGGGAAGCAGGAGCCTATCCCAGCTGCCATTGGGTAAGAGTTGGGGTACACCCTGGATTGATCGCTGGTCAATCGCAGTGCCACATATTGAGACAAACAGCCATTCACTCTCTCATTCGCACATTTGGGCAATTTTCCAAATTAAAAATAAACAACAAAAACAACAACAACAACAATACTGACAACAACAACAACAATATGGCAATAACCCAGCTTACTTTATCATATTTAAGTATTTTGGTATGTTTCTCTATTGTACCCTATTTATCATGTAATATTTTCTGCACTTCTAAGTCACTCCTATTATCTTAATCTCAAAATATTCAGAGGGACCAGATCTTTACGTACCTGTACAAATTGCAATAAAGGTCTTGATGCTTGACATATCTGAGGTGCAGTCAATTGAATTTCCTCATCCGAATTCCATATATTGTCTAAAGTGCTTAACAAGTTAGAGTGGCAGTTTGTGATGGTGTATTGGCATTTTAATGAAAGTGGTAAGTTAGTAATGTAGCTTCGTAGGCTACATGATTTGTTATATTATGACAGAAACATGACAACCTTGAGAAAAATTTGATGAGAGTAAATGTTTAACCATTGAGGTTGTTTCTTTTTGATTGCACTTCTTTTTCAGGAGCATGGGAGATATTGTGCATAATTTCACTGTCCCTTTTTCCACTGCCACTTGTTATAAACATGACAGAATGGAATTGTAGCTTGATGTCTCTCAGGTGGTTGCCCGGAGCAGCCTGGATCAATTTATGGGGGATGAAAACATGCATTTGCAAAGATAAGCCAACTGTTAGGCTGCCTTTCATCTTCTTTGCTTCTTGGATGAGTTGGCTGAGGACCCCTGTGTGCTCAAAGCACCTGGAAAACTCTCCTACACCGGTGTTCTGGATAGAAGTGTTAAAATATATCCATTCTGGGTCATGTAAGCAATCATCTCTTGGCAAGCACAAAAAAGAAAATCTTCCCCTCCATGCTAAGGGAGAGAGTTTGGAACTGGCTGATCTGTTTGGATCCCTGTTCTTTGAGCACAAAGCACCCTTCCGCCCTTTTCCAGCTTGTTGGAATGGTTTCCTTGGACCAAATTACCCACATAAGCTTCCACAGACTTCAAGAGAGCTTAGGGCTTTCCTTTTATACTATAGATGGTATACTGTTGGGACCTGGAGCAGAAAGAAGAAAGAGAACATTTTATGTTCTCTCCAAGCTGACTGCAAAGACTGGCTGCCAGTTCCTTTTTTCTTTCTCCTGTGCTTGACAGTTTGAATTGCTTCCTTCGGGTCTTAATATCCTTCCTTAATTGTTTGATCTTTCTATTTCTTCTGTTGTCCCACTTTCAAGCTCATACAATATTGTCAGAATTATTTTGGTTTGAATGTTCTCTAAGCTTATATAGAAATGTGACACACATTAAGAATTATGAATAAACTGACAACAAAAGGATAAGACACAACAACAGTCTTCACTCTTGCAGGGATCATAAGAGACTGCACTTGTTCCTTTCTTCATGTGCACAGTGTATAAGTGTAATAAATTCCATCCATCCCTACCTCTCTAAAGTTTTCAGAGTTCTATGCTAAGAAGAACAATGATTATAGAGGGTAATAGAGCCACACCATACAAGATCCAAGACATCAGGTTTGGTTCTTCATTGTGGTCTGCAGGCTAAGAATATTAAATTAGTTTGTTAGTTTCTACATATTACTTTTCTGTTTCCTAGATGTATAATAAATAGTAGCAATATTTAGGTAGCAATAAAAATTACTTTTAATTTCTGTTGCATCATCACCTTAAGAAGAAAAAAACATGGTGATCATAATTATTTGTCTTTATTTGGCATCCTGACTTGCTTATTGTGTTTCACCCAATAGTTTGATTACAAATATCTGAAGCTGTCGAATAATATAAGCGTATCCGCAGTGGACTCACAACTGACTGGAATGTCCTGTCACTCTTTGTTTGTAAGGTATGATGTCACAGCTCTCTCACATTAACTTCAGTGATGGAGACTGTGGAAGTCATAGTGAGGAACATCATGAAGATTCCATCCTCAAAAACAGAACTTTTCCAATGTCACAAGATAAAACAGATTTGGTGAAGAGTCAAAAAAGAAAGATGAACTTACCATCAAAAGGGAGTGTGACCCTTCCTTGCGATGTTTGTTCTTACAAACAAGAAATCCCATAACTCCTTGAGGGAGATACTGGTAACACCAAAGGAGATTTTTGTTAGAAGATGTATTTCAAGTTTTCTACTTCAAAGTAAGTGGATACAGTATCAGAACAGATTTATAATATGTTGTTAGAAAAGTGGTAAAAAATTCAAATATTCAAATATTCTGTGGCCTTCAAAGGAATCCTCCAAGACAGAATTCACACTTAAGGTGAACCAACAACGCCCCATGGTGCACAGCGCTTCCTGGAATAGTAGGGAAGAAGACCCAACAGTGCAAACAAACTCCACTAGTGTCAGTCCATCGAAGTCTGGGTAATCTTGTTCTTTGTTCTACCTCCACCTCTCCAGATTTTTCCCAACTGCTCCCAGCTCTCACTGCAGATAACAGTGACATCTGCAACATCATAGTACTTGTCTATATGAGATGTGGTCCACCTGCGTGCTTCTACCTCTGCTATTGCAAGTCACCCCACATTCCTGCTCCCTTTGCAAGAAAGTTTTCACTACAGCAGTGTCCTTTATTTTTTAAAGAGTCTACCATCTGTCCCTCTGCATTCCTATTTTGGAAGTTGGACTTGCCCATTACTTATATTACATGTTTTTTCTAATGTTGCTGCTGCAACACCCGAATTTCCTCTATGGGGATCAATAAAATATTATCTTTATCCTTATATATATTGTGGCGAGCCAGGGTTGTAGCAGGCAAATCTTTTCCTTTCGGGTTTTCCCTTCAGGGGTCACCACAGCGAATCAACCTTCTCCATCTAACCCTTTTCTCTGTGTCCGCCTCTCTCACACCAACTAACTTCATATCCTCTCTTACTACGTCCATAAGTCTTCTCTTCTGTCTTCATCTAGACCCCCTGCCCAGCAGTTCCAATTCCAGCATCCGTCGACCAATATATTCCCTATCCCTCCTGTGTACATGACTGAACCATCTCAGTCTGGCTTCTTTGACATTCTGTCCAGAATATCTAACATGTACTGTCCCTCTCATGGAGTAATACCTGATCCTATCCATTCTCAATTCTCCTAAAGAAAACCTCAACATCTTCATCTCTGGTTGTAGCAGGTAAATGCAGTAGAAGAATCACTTTTTTGAGGATAATACTCTTTAAGTTACATACTGGCTATACCACCATATAATGAACAGGAAAAACCTCCGCTGGTAATTCGTACAGCAATCGGTCTTGTTCGTGGTGTCCTCCTGTTGTGTGAAAGCATCAGGTTAGTGCATCACCCGGGCACTTGTACAGGACACAAACATAAATACCTCATTTATCAACTGTGCATATGCACAGAAATGTGTATAAAGAGTGGGTAGGAACATTTTCATGCAAAGTTTTTATCAACTTGTATTTGTGAGGAGGAACATGCTTAAATGTAAGCACAACTCTCACCAAGCGTGCGCACAAAACCTAGTGGTTGAACAATGAAAATACAAATAGAACCTTCAGAGAGTGTTCAGCAATCTCAAACTTCCCAGTGGGCCTGCTAAAAGGCTGATGGCTGTGCCTGAACAGCACATTTCAGTATAAGCTGGAAAAAGTCTGCTGCATCATCTTGGCTTGCTGTGTGCTTCACAAATTGGCCATCGGCAAGGCATCCCTCTGCAGGAAACCCCCCAGAGCATATGAGCCGATGCCTAACACCAAGGCGGTCCACTCCCTAAAGCCCCTGCCATTCAAATGAGAAAGGGGATTATACAGATTTTAAGTTCACTTGTTAGCCATCTTTGAAAAGTGAGAAATTTCAGGGTTGAAAGTGTATGTTGGAAACATTTAACATTTGTGATGAGTATGCAGCAATATGTGGCAGCAACCTATTCATTTGCAGGACAGTATTTGCTACGTTTTGAAGTTGATCCTTTATGGATTTGGTTGGTGTTGTACATAGGGAATGCTTCTTGTGTCGGAATATTCCTATTGGGAGGCAGCGGTGGCTGCGAGATAGTAACCCTGTAAAGAGAGAATGTCAGAACACCTCAGCTCAGTTGCTGCCGTGGTATGAAAGATGCTCCTCTGACGCTCCCTAATAAACCACTTGATGGGAAAATGGTTACTGCAATGATAGGAACAGTTACTACTTTTGACAGTAATACCTGAACTTGGGAGAAATATTGCAAAGTTTTGGACCTTTTTTACACTGCTGATGGAACTGGGGATGAAGCAAGGAAATGGGCAATATTGTTGAGCTCTGAGGGGTGTCAAACTTAGTTTCACGCAGACCTTCTTAAGCCCAGAGATAACTCATGACATTTTGACAACATTGTTGCAGCTGCATTATAACCCGAAGCCCTGCGAGACAGTCCATAAAATTAAATTAAAATTTTCCGTCCATCCATCTATTCATCTTCCTCTGCTATCTGTGGTTGGGTCGCGGGGGCAGCAGCTGGAGCAGTGAGGCCCAGACTTCCCTCTCCCCAGCCACATGGTCCAGCTCTTTTTGGGGGACCCCCAAGGTGCTCCCAGGCCAGCCTGGTGACATAGTCTCTCCAGCGTGTCCTGGGTCTTCCCCGTGGCATCCAGGAGGCATCCTGACCAGATGCCGGAGACTCCTCTCTATGCGGAGGAGCAGTGGCTCGACTCCAAGTTCCTCCCGGATGGCCAAACTTCTCACCCTATCTCCAAGGGAGAGTCCGGCCACCCTGCGGAGAAAATTCATTTTGGCCGCTTGTATCCGCGATCTCGTTCTTTTGGTCACTACCCACAGTTCGTGACCATAGGTGAGGGTAGGAACGTAGATTGACTGGTAAATTGAGAGCTTCGCCTTTCGGCTCAGCTCCCTCTTTATCACAACAGACCGGTACAGAGTCCGCATCACTGCAGACGCTGCACCAATCCACCTGTCGATCTCCCCCTCCATCTTACCCTCACTCGTGAACAAGACTCTGAGATACTTGAACACCTCCACTTGGGGCAGGACCTCTTCCCTGACCTGGAGTTGGCACTCCTCCCGTTTCCGGTACAGCACCATGGTGTCGGATTTGGAGGTGCTGATCCTTATCCTGGACGCTTCACGCTCGGCTGCGAACCGCTTCAGTGAGAGCTGGAGGTCATAGCCTGACGGAGCCAACAGGACCATGTCATCTGCAAAAGCAGAGACTTGATCCTTAATGAAATTTTAAAAATTCAATTTCAATTCAAGGACTAGAGTAGAGAATGAAACTCTCATGGAGTATGTTGCAGTGCTACGAGGGCTCACTCAACAATGCATCTGTAGGGAGAACTGGAAGGAGATTCCACGCCATGGCTCATCTGTGGTGTTTTGGAAATGTTTAATGCAACTCTGTAATTTTACTGTTCTGTGTGAATCTATTCTTATGCAAAGTACTAAGTGTGTGGAACTCACATGGGGAGGGGGACAGATACGCCAAAACAGTAAAAGTTCAAAGCAGTGTGTCTACTGCTTGATCAAGTGTTCATGATCAAGTCCATGAGTCCATACATGGAGTGTTCTTCCAAACCTCGTTTATGGTGAGACCAGACACATCTCCTGACTGATGGAATGTGCCCTTCAAGAAGGCACCTCCTCTTTTACCATGGGTACAACAAGGAACCAGACACATCTCCTGACTGCGTCCTTCAAGATGATGCCTCCTCTATATGCATAAAAGCCTACTCTCGCTGTGTGTTCTTTGAACACTCCTTCAGATTACTCGGTATTCTGTGAGACTTGTACCTTTGAGGCCTCAAATAAATATCCTGAAACCATTCTGACATTTCTTTGTCATTCACTGAACTTTCTTAAAGAAACCTCCAAAAGGAAAATCCCACAACAGTGGCATTGCAGGTAACCGCATACAGCGGACATTGTCGGCAGAGCCTTGAAAAATCGCGCAAGCCATCGAGAAAGCCAATAGGGATGTGCGTGTCTTGGATCTCCGACCACAAGCAATGGAAAATCCCATGAGTAATAACTGAATCAAAAGTGCTTGTCCATGTGAAAATAACCAAACAGAAAAAAGCGAAACCGCACTAGTGACATGTTATAGATATTTGGGATAGACTGCCGTTTTCAAGGAGGAGTGCCATTCCTGTGGAAAGACCGGCTGTGTCCAGAAAATGTGGAGAATCTCACTCCTTGAAAATTGAAATCCAGCAGCAACTTCCACAGTTATACCTATGTTTGTCAAAAAGTGTTTATCTCGGCGAGTTAGAGCTTTTTGGACCACTTTGGTGCAAAACACATGAATGCTTGGTAGCAGGAGTCTGGTTCATATATATTTTAAATGGGGTATAAAACTATGCAATATATGTCAAAATGACAGAAATGGGGCCGCAACTTCCAAAGTTATAGCTATGTTTGTCAAAAAGTGTTTATCTCGGCGAGTTACAGCGTTGTGGACAACTTTGGTGCACAACACATGAATGCTTAGTAAAAGCTGTCTGGTTCTGAAATATGTTAAACGGGGTATAAAACCATGCAAAATGTGTCAAAATGACTTAAATCCAATTGCACCTTCAAAAGTTATAGCTATGTTTGTCAAAAAGTGTTTATCTCGGCGAGTTAGAGCATTTTGGACCACTTTGGTGCACATCACATGAATGCTTAGTAGCAGGTGTCTGGTTCTGAAATATGTTAAATGGGATGTAAAACTATGGGATAGGTGGCGAGTTGAGTGGGGTCCGGGGGCTGGTTTCGGGGGTAGGGGTATGTTTGTGAAAAAGTGTTTATCTCGGGGGGTGGGGGCGGTT
>CAAKHD010004944.1:58521-70779 GCA_901007705.1 Fistularia tabacaria | reverse complement strand
ACTTCTCACCTTTCTCCAAGGGAGAGTCCGGCCACCCTGCGGAGAAAACTCAATTCCGCCGCTTGTATTCGCGATCTCGTTCTTTCGGTCACTACCCACAGCTCGTGACCGTAGGTGACGGTAGGAACGTAGATCGACCGGTAAGTTGAGAGCTTTGCCTTCCGGCTCAGCTCCCTCTTCACCACGACAGACCGGTACAGAGTCCGCATCACTGCAGAAGCTGCACCGATCCGCCTGTCCATCTCCCGCTCCATCCGTCCCTCACTCGTGAACAAAACCCCGAGATGTTTAAGCTCCTCCACTTTGGGCAGGACCTCTTCACCGACCCGGAGAGAGTGGGCACTCCCCCCGTTTCCGGTCGAGCACCATGGTCTCGGAGGTGGAGGTGCAGATCCTCATCCCGGTCGCTTCACATTCGTCTGCGAAACGCTCCAGCGACAGCTGGAGATTATGGCCTGATGAAGCCAACAGAACCACATCATCTGCAAAAAGCAGAGACTTGATCCTGTGGCCACCAAACCGGATCCCCACGACGCCCCGGCTGCACCTAGAAATTCTGTCCATAAAAGTTATGAACAGAATCCAACAAAGGGCAGCCCTGGCGGAGTCCAACTCTCACCGGAAACGGGTCCGACTTACAACCGGCAAATTATATTCAATCATGTAAAAAAGTATAGCCACACAGTAAAATGTGTTACTGACAGAATAACAGTAGGAATGTTTCAAGATCCATTTCAGCGTTGATGCTGTGTCTTCTTCATTTCCATTAGCCTGCTCCCTTTAGAGGTTGAAACGGTGAATCATCCTCCTCTATTTAATATAAACATGTTACTGACAGAATAACTGTAGGATTGTTTTAAGATCCATTTCAGCGTTGATGCTGTGTCTTCTTCATTTCCTTCGGGCTGCTCCCTTTAGAGGTAGAAACGGTGAATCATCCTCCTCTATTTGATCCTATTCTATGTATCCTCTTCTCCCACCAACTAACTTCCTGTCCTCTTTCCCTCCTTCCATAAATCTCCTCTCTGGTCTCATTCTTAGCTTCCTGCCTGGCCGTTCAAACCGTAGCATCCGTCTACCCACATCTTCACTACCCCTCCTCCGTCCATGTCCAAACCATCTCGGTCTGACTTTATGTCCAGAACATCTGCCATATGCTGCCCCTCTGATGGACTCATTCCTGATCCTATCCGTCCTCCTCACTCCCAAAGAGAAACTCGAAATCTTCATCTCTGCTGCCTCCAGCTCTGCTTCCTGTCTTTCACTGTGTCTGTACAGCAGATAACATGGCTGCCCTCACTACCGTCTTGTACACGTTGATAATGCTGGATGGACTTTGTATTGAAATCCCAATGTTGGTCTTATTATGAGACAGACACTGTTTTCAGAGATAAACTGACTCTCCCTTGCACTTGCATATCATGTTGAAGTACTTTGACTTTAAGAATTTTACTGGTTAAATGGAGAGTAGCAGTGACGCATAGCATTTTTAAAATCTCAATCATATTGTGTGGCCAACAGCAAAGATTCTGGGAAAATTGCTGTTCATGCTGGCTTAGAAACATGGTACAAATTTATGGTGTTGCTTTTTGTCAAGTGTGTTATTGCAATGGTTGCTGCAAAACATGTTGCAATGCTTCCATGGGTTTGGAAATTTATTAAATTAATCTTGTTTGTCTCACGATCTTAGTCGCGGTCCAACTGGCTTGTTACTGTTTGTGAACATGTGGCGATAATGAAAAACAATGCTGTGTTGTTCACTGACTCCTCAGGGGAAGATTTTACGTTCATTCATTATCTTTCCTGTTTTTTTTTTTTGTTTTGGTTTTTCTTTTCCCTCTAATGTTGCTGCTTTAACACCCAAATTTCCCCTCTGGGGATCAATAAAGTATTATCTTATCTTATCTTATCTTATCTTATTCTCGTCATTTTCAGACGGAGTTCAGTTTACTTTGTTGAAAGGGCTGTATTTCTTGAAAATAAATTAAGTAGGGGGAAAAAAAGAATCAGCAGGTGAGAGAAAATTAAACAAAGAAAAAAAATCTGACATATGAGATTTTGCATGTCTGTAATCATATTTTCTACTAGAACTGGATCGCCAATCTGCTCTTACTTGCTGTGTGCTAATTTGAGCAGTTAAGTTGTACATATTTGAAACTTCCGTTGGCCCGTACTCACGTCAGGGGCACAGTCGACGGTGGGTTGTATGGCACCGGCCAGTCCCTCCTTCATCATGCAGGTCAGGCTGTAGAACTGGTGCTGCTGGTCGATCTCAAACAAGCCGAGGAGCTTCCACTGCTGCCTCCAGCCTCCCCACCTCCTCCTCTTCACGGAGCGCTGACGCTGGCCGGACATTCTCGGGCCACCGGCAGCCACAGATTTCTCCATCTGTGATACAGGAAGGCATGCAGACCCTGAACATAAAACCACTGGCGTGTAGCTTGTCACAGCACTACAGCTGCAGACAAGGATTTCATGGCTGCAGCAAAAAGAAATCCAATAGTCTGTAGAGGCCAGAGAGGCCAGTGGCACACACAAAGGACAGCTGACTGTCAGTTGAGTCTTCATCAGGGTAACCATGGTGACCGGCACAAAGGGATAATTCATGGGCCGTGTTCTGTTTAATGGCATTATACTGCTCCTGCAACCAGTGCAGCTCTTGGAAACTAATTCACATCTTTTATTGGATTTACATTTTCACTTTCAAAGGTCAAAGCAAGCAAAGTACATACAGCACAAGTTTGTTCACATGTTTATTTCGCCATCTTTCAAAATAAAGTCTGCCTTCATGTTGCTTTTTCTTTTTTCTTTTTTATGAATTCCATGACATCAAGACAACTTAACCTTGTGAAACAAGATAATAGATGATTGAAAGATCAAGTTACCCTTCAAAGAATGTTAACACTAAAAACCACAGCTTCCTGAAGATTGAGGCTGTTTGTTTCCTCACACTAGACCTGACTTTTTCCATGTAGATTCCCAGGCTTTTTTCAGTCACAGATATTCTTTTTTTTTTTTTTCTGGCCTCAAGGGACCTCATCGACGGTGCGCTCCTTTTGAGACACAATATCTGCATGCGCATTCCTCGGCAAGAGAAGAACATTCAACTCATTGGCAGTCCTTGTAGACACATGCTCTGGGCTGATTTGAATCAGTAGAACTAGCCATCATTTGTTATGTCTTGAACAATGAAAAATGTATTTTGATAAGTCTACGCAATCCTTGTGGACTCTCCATTCTTTCACCATCGGAAAGCACCTGCATAGCTGTTTTAGAGCACTGTCACGCACCAGATCCTCACCACTCAGCCAGGTGGCTGTGCATGTGTGTGTGACACAGAGAAAATATACTTGCTTAAGCTGCTGTGAATTTAGGGAGTCGGGGAATATGATCCCGTATCCATCCTGGAAAATATAAAACTGTGGGGAAATTCAAGGTGCGCGAAATGATTATTTATTCAGTCATTCATTGTCTTTACCACTTACCCTGCATTCAGGCTCACAGGACTGCTTGAGCCAATCCCAGCTGTCATTAGGGAGGGGCAGGGTACAGCTTCAGCAGGTAGCTAGTCAATCACAGCTCCATAGGAGATTTACAACAATTTACGCTCCCATTCACACTTATGGGCAACTCAGAATCCTCAGTTCACCAACAGCATGGTTTTGGGCGACGAGGGAAAGGAAGGCAACACCTCCACGAGGTCCTCCCGGTCAGTACCAACCCAGTTGGGAAGCTGATGTCGTCAAGGTTTGCAATTTGACAAAGGCATTCAGGGAATCTACCTCCTCTATGTCAAACTTTCTTCAGTCGAGAAGCTGTGCTTGACCCCCCTCAGATACCCCCACCTCCGAAGGAGTTTACCTGTGCCACACAAAATGTAGGCCTACTATGGATGTATCAGCAACAGCATTGCCACCATGGACCTATCCCATCTGCAGGCAAAGGGAAGTAACGCCGGATGCCAAATTGTCAACCTCTTTGGCCCAACAACAAATATGATGTCATTTTTTCACAGGAAAGGATAAAGGTGCTTTGTTATCATTCTAGCATGTGTAGCATGACATGACGAAATTAGAGCCAGTAAACAAAAATATAATCAACACAATGGATACGTTATTGGGAAAAAAAATACAGTAAAACTGACCTAAGGAGGAAAAGTTTGGAGCTGTCTGAGAGGGTGTGTAGACTGAGGTACTTAGAGATGGACACCACCTCAACTTCTTTGACGTAGAGTAGAGGTTGTGGATGGCTAATCATCCTGAATCCAGAATCCGCTCCTTTGTCTACACCACATTGATGAAGAGGTTTTTGTCTTTGGAAAAACTCCCCAGATGTTGTACCTCCTGTCTGAACCTTGCCTCATCATTTTGGGAGCTCAGCCCCACCAAAGCATTGACTCTGGTGGCTGAGGGAAAGCCCATGGTGGGCTATGCAGTGATGGTCTTCTGATAGGGTTGGACAATGGGCAAGAACCAGCATGACAGAATTATGATCTACCACGGGCCATTAGTCAGTCATGCCAGGAGGTCTTTGATATGGGAATGATGGTGGCTGTCCTGAAGCATGATGGCATTTCAGCTCAGGGTAGGGAGATGACAGAGTTGAAGATGTTAGCAGGCACTTTTTACATCCTCAGGAGCCACAATGAGGGGGGATTTGCTTGATGGAAGGGTAAGCCTGGTGCCGTTGGAACTGTTAGATACCTGGAATCAGGCAAAAAAGGTTTCCAGGTCATTCGGTAGAGAAGGGTCAGCAGAGGTCATCGTGGTTCGAAACACTGACACAGAAGAAGAGCCAGTAAAACCATTCCAAAGTAATGCCACGGAACTAGAAGCCCAATCAAAGAGCATAAAGTGATTAGGCCACCTAAACTTTGAGGAACGGACGCCCATCAGGCCATGATGGAGTCATTGATGAACTGTTCAAATATGAAAGTGTTATCATATCGCCGACATCAACGATGTGTTTGAAGCCTGAGGCAAAGGAACACTCATTGCCCCTCCAAAACTGAAGAAAACCAGGGTCTTCCTGCTAATTCTGATCCATAGTCCTCCTGAATAACATCTAGAAAACCACTCTTGCCCACTCTTGTGCTTTACTGTTTTTAGGGGAAAACACTGGGACCTTTACAAAAGGGGAATAGACATGAAATGGGCCTTTGACACCATCAAGAGGTCAAAAGTCTGTGAAGTGTTAGATCAGGTTGGCTGGCCTGAGGGTGAGCTGCACAACAGGTGAGGTTGCAACTTGCTGGAACCAGGCAGAAGGTCCACGTGAAATCGAACTATTCAGCCGAATTTGAAACAACAATTGTTCTCACAAGGAGAAAGTCTTTCCCCAGCACTATTCACGTGTCACAATGCTGTTGCGCTATCATCAATATGGAGGTGTATACTCTGCATACCCGACCTCCCACTCTCCTGTCTGGGTATGCCACCAGAGATGGGATACGCAGAAGATAATGGAATCAGTGACGAGGAAAAAAAAAACACTCTTGAAAGACTCCTCCCGGTTTCTGCCCAAAACCTGTGAGATGCAAACCTGCTGGGATACATGTATGTCCATTTGGCTGACACACTGAAACCAACCAATAAGACCAACCAATCCAGAAAGAGGAGGAATGGACAAAGAGTACAACTCCTGGATCCCTTCTTGGCAGATCCTCCGACATGGAAGCCCAATGTGTCATGAACAACATTGCCTTTCAATCACTTTGGGAAAAATCTGTATCTGCAGAGCCCAAACTCTGCCATGGACAAACTGGATGCCTGCGACAGAAAATATCTCGGTGTAATTACAGGGCACCAGTGCACGAAAAGCATGATATCAAAAAATAGTCCCTATAAAATTTGCATTTCCGTACCGCTCTCAGTGAGAGTCGCTGAATCTAGAGGGTCTGTCTTTGGACATGTACTAAGGATGCCAACTGATACACAAAAGGCCCTTGAATTCGCCACAATTGGGGTCGCCCAAGTACAAAGCCTGCAGAGGACGACAATTCACAAACCCACTCAGTATGTTAAGGGCAGACCACAAGAGCAGAGGACGTGGGGATTTTGAGATCTGCAAAGACACTTCAGGGGCCAAGACTGCTTGCGGGGAAAGAAGAACAATAGAGCAAAGTGAAAACTGTGTGGTTGCACCTGCAGGATGAGCCCTACTACATGGGGGATGATGATGATGATAATGTTATGGGGCTTTAGGGTTTGTGGGAACCGGAGCATCTGGAGAAAACCTACGCAGTCACAAGGAAAATTTGGCCACACCAAACAAAGTATTTGTGTGTTTGTTTTATTACTGAATGATGAACTGTGTACCGTATGTCCTGACAGAAGGGAGTTCAGCCACTCAGCTGAAAGAATGCAGCACACCTAGTTTTCCATTTACATTTTTACACCAGAATTGTTTTAAAATCGCAAGTCGCTCTTTGGGTAGGATTTTGACCTGAAGCATGGAGTCCTTGTTCGATTCTTTTACTTCTGATTTAATGCGCGTTTCCTTCATCATCAGCTCAAACCCTGTCTCATGCTCATGGTGCTTCTTCCGGCAATTCAAAAATTAGGTAAAGCAACAAAACACCTGCATTCGGAAATCATCGTGTGGCTCTTAACAGTAAATGGTATGAGCACTGCAGAGCCATGCAATAATAATTTAAAAACAGCAGGCATTTGGACTTGCACACTGTACATCTTCGTATCCAAATCCCCCCAAAATCCAATTCAAGTCACAAAGTAGCTCCATGGTAACAAGTGGGACGTCTCTCGTTTCCTTTGGCAGTAACCCTCAGCTCTCATTTTGCATTTGATAAAATGAAACAAAGGCTTCCTGTCTGATCGCCACCCTGTTTGATGGTGTGCTCACCATGAGTGGGATACTGGGGCAAGCGGGTCAGGGTCTGTGCAGTTACTGATATTCATGGTTAAATGTGTCGTGGAGTCCCAGAGGGGTCTTCTGGGATGTGATTGACGAACAGGTGACAAATGCAAATGAGACAAGGACCATGGGATACGGGACAGCACTTGGATGAAAAGCGCTTTATGAATATATATTCATTATTATTATTGCAATTATGATATGGAAACCTGCCTCGCCGTCACTCAACAGCAGAACCGACAGCTAGAATGCGACATGTCAACGAAGACTCGTTAAGGTCGTGGTCATAATACTCTTCCATGACTTGATGCTTGTTTTGAATTGATCTTTGCACCATCATAACAAACAAGCACATAGAGTTTCCACTACGCAATAAAATCTTTGTAACAGATTAGGGGTGAGATAAGATTTCCCCAAGAGCTCAGGTGCAGTCATTTACATGACTCAGATAGTGGCACAGTAAGCCTTTTATGACTAAGAGATGCAGAAGGAATATATACATAAATAAAAATAGATCCATGATCCAAAGTGTACGCCTGTATTCATGTAATTTGACAGTTTACTGGATGCCTCAACAGGTTCACCTCACTTGATTGTCAATGAGTCACTCCACCATTTATATACTTTTTACACAAAGTTTAGTTCTTCTGCCTAGAAAAATGTTAACAGCACCAGTTTAACAAATATAAGAATAGTGACGAAGATTTCATTTTAGTTATGGTACAGAGGGAAAATTCCCTGAGTGACGCAGAAAGTTTGTATTACTCAGTCAATGTGTGATCAAACTTTGCGCTGCGGTTCGCTACGTCACTTCAAGTAAGTGGTTAGCGCTCCCGCCCCACGGACAGAAGGTCCCTGGTTCGATCCCCGCCGGGGGCCTCTCTGTGAAGAGTTTCCACGTTCTCGTTCTCCCCTTGTCTGTGCGTGTTTCCTCCGATTTCTCGTCCTCCCAGTCCAAAACAGCACAGGAGGTTGACTGGACGTTAAATTGCCCGGACAAGTGAACGAGAGAGTGAATGGTTGTGTGTCTTTATATGTGGCCCTGTGATCGACTGGCGACCAGTCCAGGGTGAACCCTGCCAGGATGAGCGATGAGGTGTAGATAATAAATGAGTGAATGAATGTTTCTTATGTATTTATGTAGATTTAAGCCATAGCTCGTGCTGCCTGAAATGCAAGATTTTTTTCTTTGTTTTTTTTTCCATAGCAGCAATTTGACGCACAAAACAATATGGATTTGACGATATTTGTTACACGTTGAGTACGTAGTAATTCCTAGTTCCCCATTACACGTGCAACAATCCATTTCGACCGGGTCCTCTAAAATGACTTGTTCAGCTGCTGGCCCGCCTCTGCAGAGCCTGAGTAGCTGCATTGGGTCACCGGCCCACGCCCAGTCTGCCTGACTTCTCAATCTTTAGATATTTGGGAATATCCCTGCTTTTTCCTCAACTTTACATGAATATACCCCCCCGCCGTATTGGTGTTGTGATTTTTGATTTTAGCGTATACCCGCAGGATGTGAATTCTGGGACCGGGGTCGTCAGAACCTTTACGTATCTTACAACTCTAAAGGCTTTGGGATCAAATATTAAACGTTATTTTCATATTGCTGCAGTTTGGGCCACCTTGGCTCAGGGGGGTTACAGCGGTCGTCTTGGAACCAAACATTCCCGTTTCAATTCCCATGCCCCTCTTAGTCTGTCCAAGTGTTGTTGAGCACGACACTGAATCCCTAACTGGCACCCTGGCAATGCTGGGCAGCTGCCTAGTGCTCACAGTTCATCCGTGATGGGATGAATGCAGTGATGAATTTCGCTGATGTTGTGCCGTATGTATAACTAAATGTGACAAAATAAAAGGGCTTTCTTTTTCTTTCTTCCACATCACAAATTATGACTTAGATTATTTTTTTTTTATTCATTTGACAATTCCACTGTTTTCATCTGTGGAGCGGGGACAAGTGAGAGGAAACAGTAGGATGACTTTGCATGTTTTGATGGAGAAAATAGACCATTTTCCTTTGACCACTGGTTGATTTACAGGATTTAATAATTTGTATAACGTTAACCATCAAAGCTATGATTTAATTACTGATATAGAAGTTCTATCTATCTATCCAACCTGGTACCAACAAACACTTAAACATTTGGTGCAAAAAAACTAATGAACAAAATTAATCAGACCTCAGAAGAAGAAACGGATTAGATTTAGACGGTGCCCCACATTTTAAAATCACACCAAAAATTACCTCCTAAGATAATTTATATATATACATATATATGATATATATATATATATATATATATATAAGTATAGCAGCTCCAAGTCAATTGACAGTGATAAAATGCAAATTAAATAGAAAGAGATAAATACATATAAAGATTTATATCTTACCTTTGTGTGTCTGATGGACGCAGGGCAGAACAATGGTCTGGCCGATTTGGTGCGTGTGAGTGTGTCAGTCCACAGTGTGATGCTCAGAAACTGTGCCTGGCTCACCCTGTAAATCAGCTCAGTAGACAGTGACCAGGAAGCGGCAGGCACAACTGCAGTATGCACGCACACACACACACACACACACACACACACACACTCACACACACACACACACACACACACACGCACTCACGCACTCACGCACGCACACAGATACACAGCGTATACACTGATACATATCCCGAGTTCTGTGATGAATCAGAAACAACAGTACAAAACAACTCAGCAGTGAATAACAATCCAGTGTTAAATTGCAGGCTTTATGAAAATAGTCCAAATTTGCATTGACATTGGAGGGTAGCCAGGATGACAAAGCAGAACTTCATTTGACTCGTGGGTCCTGCTGATGGAAGGCTGTGCAGCTCCAGTGCAGCCACATTCACTGGCTTTGTTGGCTTGTGAAAAGCAAGGCACGACCACAGATATGAACCGTAATGATTTTCTAGTTTTATTTTAAAGAAATTTTCAATGGAAATAGAGATGTAAACTTGTAACAGCTTATCTTTTCAATCTCAAGTAACATAAACATTTCTAGAAGTTGATCATACTTTGAAAAAAAGAACAAACATCAATACACAGGACAAGGTTTTACTGTCCCTTGTGCCAAGATCCTAGGTAAAACACATCTTGAAGCCCAATTCAGGCTGTAGAGAATCTGTCTACACCGAACAGCAAGCAAGCTACCAGCAGGCTAACACCCTACCAAACGGACACCATTTACCTACATTAGCCAACAGCAGCCTGAAGCATATCATTGGGGTTTTCGAGTGGGCACCCTCCTTCATCGGTGTTTTGTCGAGTTAGGCCCGCGACACCTCTGGAAGGCTCGACGGTGAAATCCAGCGTCTTGGAAACACCCCCATCCATGCTACATTGCTGATCATCAAGCAAACACTGTTTCCTTAGCGACCTCCCCAGCAACCATGCTTTCTCCTCACCAACAATCATTCCGCCCTGTTCTAACTGTGAGTGCCGCACTCCTTACCACCGAGTTGTTTGACTGGGTGAGTGTTTTCCAATCTAACCTTAGCACACTTGAACTCCTCTGACAGACTAGAAGCTGGCAAGTCCAATATGCCTTTCCCATACGTGGCTGCGCTGCTTGGGCAGCGTGGGACTTCGAGCCAAGGGCACATCAACCGAGGCAAAAGCCCAAACGCGCCACAACTTCGGCTTCCTTGGGAGCCCTGACCGATCAACACTTAAAACGCCTTGAATCATTTCCTGCTTCAACTGTTCAAATTGTCCCTTAACATGAGTCTTGAATCAAACCATCTACCCAGACTCTTCACCGGTTTCTGTAACACCGTAGGCACCACCTCACAATCACAAACCTCTTGTCTACTACCTTCCCTTTAATAACTGAAATACTCCCAGACTCGCTTTGCCTAACTTTCAGTCTAGCCCTCTGCAGATTACTATCGAACTTCTCCAACAACCTGCTAGTACATGGTATAGTTGACGTCACTGTCATCATGACATCCATGTAGACCCTAATTGGAGGGAGGCGCAGCCCTTCCCACCCATTTCGAAGCCCTGTTAATTACCTCCATTGCCATATAAAAACCAATGGAGAAATTGTGCGCTCAGCCATAATACCTATCTCTAGCTGATGCCATGCCGTAGTATACTCTACGAAGGTAAAGGAGAGCTGAATGTCAATGAAATACGCTTTCACTAAACTCTTCATACTCCCTGGTACTTCCACGACAGCCTATGTGGCACTGACTCGAAAGCGTTAGCCAGCTCTAAAATCACGATATGTAAATCCCTCTTCTCACGGCTAGCTGACTGGATTTGGTGCCATATCATGCTGGTGTGCTCTAAGCACCCGGAGAAGCCAGGAATTCCAGCCTTTTCCACCGAAGTATCAATTAGCCTAGCCTTTCCTCGGTAACTAGACAGCCTTTGTGCCACCACACTAAAGAAAATCTTCCCTTCAACATTAAGTAAGCTGATTGGTCTGAACGGACTTATCTCTAACGATTCCCTCTCCTTTGGAATGACGATTCCCCCTGCCCCGTGCCAAGGCTTGGGAAGAACCTGCTTCTTCCAAACTACCTTCATTAGTTTCCACAGAAACCTCAACACATCTGGTGCACAGACACCAGCCGTAGGGGCACATACAGCCGGCAGGGCACTCCATTAGGTCCCGGGGCTAAAGAGGCCCTCGCTCGCTCTAACGCTAACTCTTTTCTTATCTTTGTGCACCTCCTGCAAATGCTCCTCAAGCTTCTGCTTCTCCACCATTAGAGTACCACTCTTTTCCTTACTCAGTAACAACTTAACAAATCCAAATGAGTCCCTTAAAAATGCCATTCTTGCTCGCTCTTTCCTTTCCCTATCTTTCTAAGTGCACCAAGCCACTTAACTCTACGTATCTGAGCACTAACCTTCTCCCTCTTAGGCTGACTGGCCTCTTTGTGTGCCTCGGTGCTAGGACCTTCCTCAACATCAGGGGTGCTGATGTCCTGGACTTCACTCGACTGCCTTGATATACTTCTTAAGAAATATTTATTAATGCAGGGTCCCAGTGTTTCCTCCGCCGAGCACCTCTTCCTCCCTTGATGGATTCTAAGACCCTTTAAAGTTGTTACTTTCTGCCAGCCACACAAACAAACCTGCTGTCTCTTCCCATCTTCCCATCACGGACGGGAGGCATCCTGACCAGATGGCCGAGGCACCTCATCTGACTCCTCTCTATGCGGAGGAGCGGCGACTCTTCTCCGAGTTCCTCCCAGATGGACGAACTTCTCACCTTTCTCCAAGGGAGAGTCCGGCCACCCTGCGGAGAAAACTCAATTCCGCCGCTTGTATTCGCGATCTCGTTCTTTCGGTCACTACCCACAGCTCGTGACCGTAGGTGACGGTAGGAACGTAGATCGA
>CAAKHD010004944.1:48372-58501 GCA_901007705.1 Fistularia tabacaria | reverse complement strand
GGTAAGTTGAGAGCTTTGCCTTCCGGCTCAGCTCCCTCTTCACCACGACAGACCGGTACAGAGTCCGCATCACTGCAGACGCTGCACCGATCCGCCTGTCCATCTCCCGCTCCATCCGTCCCTCGCTCGTGAACAAAACCCCGAGATATTTAAAATCCTCCACTTGGGGCAGGACCTCTTCCCCGACCCGGAGAGAGTGGGCACTCCCCCCGTTTCCGGTCGAGCACCATGGTCTCGGAGTTGGAGGTGCTGATCCTCATCCCGGCCGCTTCACATTCGTCTGCGAACCGCTCCAGCGACAGCTGGAGATCATGGACTGATGAAGCCAACAGAACCACATCATCTGCAAAAAGCAGATGTTTTCCGATGTGTTCTGGGTCTTTCCCAGGGCCCTCTTCCGGTTGGACATACCCAGAACACCTCACCAGGGAGGCGTCCAGGAGGCATCCTAGCCTGATGTCAGAGCCACCTCATGTGACTCCTCTTTCCACATAGGGGATTTATTAATTCATACATTGATATATATGTATATATATATATATATATATATATGATGTGTGAGGAGGTTTATGGATGGAGGGAAAGAGGACAGGAAGTTAGCTGGTGTTGGAGGAGAGGATACAAAGGAAAGGGTTTGATGGAGGAATATGAGAGACCCCTGAGGAGAGCAGCCTAAAGGGAAAGGAGGAGGAGGAGTGGCTGGCGATCAGTCATTTGGGGTTTTATATTAGAAGAAGGCAGAAGACACAGCTGAACGCTGAAGCGGGACCAGGAGAGCAAACGGCCAATCAGCAATGGCCGACTGTACCTACAATATGACTCCATTCTGTACTTACCTAAATCAGAAATAAAGATTTGGATCACAAAACATCTCAACACAAGTAACTGAAATTAAGGTGCACGTTGTCCCAAGACAGCCATTTCTGGGGAAAATTATTTCAGCTATAATTATAAAATGAAACTACATAGGTTTATGCGGCTGGACGGAAAGATGCGGAATGCTAAATAATCCACAGCTCCTCATCGTAGGTGTTGCAGGGGAGTGCAGACAAACCTATAAATTAGAAGTCCTTGCACAACATTAAACTAAAATCTGGAGTTTTAATGTCACGGAATTTAAATTAAGATAAAGTACCAGCTAACAGATTGTGTGTTTATTCCAGGCTTTAGGAAAAGGTGTCCGGTTGCCTCCTCAGATGAAGGTGAGGATCGGTGATAAAATGCACTACTTCTTTCCAGAGGAAACAAATTTATTTTCAAATTCTTACAGGATAAAACCAGGGAATAATAATACATATCGGAGGGGCGCATGGGAGTGGGGGGGTTCTCATCGCGAAATAACAAACAAAATAATCTGTTAGACAGACAGTCATCAAAAAAAAACCAGCTTCTGACTTACACACTGTAATCACCGTGACGCCTGATCTGAGCTGTTTTCCTCTGTAGGCCTAAGGTGGCTAGACGATAAACCCTGCCACTGGAGCTAAACTGACCTTGGAAAAAATTAGAAAGAGTCCAAATGTAGCAAGCCAAAATTGAAACCAAGCAGTCCAGGAGGTTCGATTACAGTCAGGCGGAACTATTTGTTTCTGCGGAGCCAGCAGAGCAGCTGAGCAGTCCCACTCTGCAGTGGCCCAGTCACATCCTGTACGTCAGTCGGTTTTCTTAGGCATGCGATTCCTCCACATGACAAATGCAGTGAAGGCACCTGTGGAAAGGGCAGAGATGTAACTACTTATGTAATAAAGAGATGTTTATGATTTCTATGATTAGATTAGGAAGTGAGGTGTTGGTGTTGGTTGGGTGACGGTCTGTGTACTCACCAATACCAAGGAGCAGAGTGACTGCTGCAACGCCTGGCAGAATGACAGAGTACTCACGAGGAAGGAAGTACTTATGCAGTATATGATCACTGTCTACAAAAGGCTGGGAAAAGTCAAGATACAGCAGCAGTTACTTCACTGAAAGAGTTCATGCACGAGACAAAGTCAAGGATTCCGGGTGGTGTGTTGGCCTTTCATGATCCGTCCTTATACATTTTTTGGTAAAAAATATACAACACTGAATCTCCAGCCTAAGTATGTCATGACGGCTGACGCACACTGTTTTTATTGTTTGAAACGTTTCACAGACTCCCAATCATTAAGTGCAATTACTTTGTAACTTGATTCGTGAAAGCCTTTTTGTAAATAAAAGACATGGACCTGAATGTCCGGGTTGTAGTCCAGACAAGAGGTGAAGTAGCAAAAACAAAAGCAGGCTTCTCAATTTCTCTCTTGATGTTCTTTTTGACTTAGCTATAACTTTTGAAATAGAGGCTGGATTTCAGTCATTTTGACATATAATGCATAGCTTTATACCCCATTTAACATATTTCAGACTGTTTCGATGCATCAGAGCTGAATAACATTTTGTTCAGACTCTCGCTTTGGAGAATATACGTCCGACTGACATAGTGGACACAGAGATCACACATACCAGGACAATGACCCAGACAGAGTAGTATGTAAACAGCAGGACGCTGAAGATCACAAGACTCATCCCCGCCGCTTGATCCACCCCGGTAGCCTGCCCGTAACGAAAGTGGAAAGGGGATGAGCCGAGGCGAAAGGAATTGCAATGTTTAAGATGTGTCTTTGATCCTCGGAGTTGTTTAACGTGGCTCAAGGGCTCCGGGTACCGAGTCCTTGGGGAAACTGGATTCAGGTGAAGTCTCACATGAACATCATCTTGTGCAGCCTGGGGTCTGAAGTCGAAGTGGTTGAATCTTGTAAAATAATTCATATGACCGTTTATCACGCTCTTAATTTCCTGTTTGTACTTTTCAGACTAATACGTGTTAAAAAAAAAAAATAAAAAAAAAAAGTACTGGCAGATCAAAACTGTTGGATTCTAACGGTTTGTATCGGTGGTCGGTGTCGTGGCGCCTACAGCCGCTAGGCGGCGCCCTTGAGTTGTGTTCTTATGTTTGAGTAACATTTAAGGCCACAGAAGAAGGAGTACGTATGAAACTTCACTCCTGAAGAAAAGCAGCTGGGTAAACGCGCATAAAGTCTCTAGACTCCTTTTTAGGGGTAAAATGAAACGAATTTGTCTGATGAAAAAAAGCACAACAGGGCACTTGTGCGGAGTAGTTTAAAACCGTGTATGAAGACTCAAATAATTACACTTCAGGTTTAAACCTGGTGTTTACACGTTGGAGGTTCGGGGATAATCGCCGAATTTGGTAAGAAAAGCAACACCGTATTTTTTCTTTCGTGGGTTATTCGCTATTTTATGGCTACGCCAGGCATGCAAATGAGTATCTTCAAGAGGACAGCATGTGATCCATTCTGAACAGCGACGTTCAGCACAGATTATCTGTCATCCGGCCAATTTTATTCCGTTAATTTCTGCATGTCTGTCAGAAAGAGGACAACACTGGTTGCTAGCATCGACAGCTAGCAGTACCAGACTCCATCCGAATTATGCAAGATTTAAGAGGAGGCTGGAAACATCCGCCGTGCCGCGAGTTGAATATACGAAAGACGCTCTGTGTGAAACTCTGACAACTCTGGCTACTCAACGTTATCATTTTTTTTTTTTTTATTGGTTTACGTGTCTGATAGAATATCTGAACCAAAACGATCACGATAACGACCAAAACTAAGTGACTGCAGCTCGAGAACTGTCAAACCCGAGGTTGTGTTTCATTGAGCAGAAAATAAAAAGGACGGCTCATTCGAAATCGACTGTAAACAATCTAACCTCATTAAATAATCCAGATATCCGTTTACAATATCTGGCTTTAAATCGCACTTTCAGGCGTAATCGGCTAGTTCCTCTTACCATCTCCGGTTCGTTTTGTTTGCCGACGTTTCCTGACCCTTTTCTTCTTGGCTGCAAATCCAGGTAGTCAGATGCATCCGTGCAGAACTGCTGCCCTCTAGTGGCCACCCTGCGAACTGTCGGAAATGTAGTTGTGTGGCTGTTTGAAAGGGTTGTCAATATAAAAAAGGAGTTTAAAATCCCACCGTTCTATCCACGATGGCGACACTTCTTTTGGATCTGATTTCGAGATTTGCGTTTGAGTTGCAAGAGTTTGTTCTGAATGTGAAAACTTTCACAGAGAGTGATTGAGATTCCAAAGAGTCATAGGCAAATTTCATTTTTACAACGAGATAAGTACAAGAATATAAAAAAAAAAAGAGTTTGTTGGAATGCAAATGATGTGCCACAAATAATAACTCTCTTTTCATAGTCGGCATTGATTTCTCTTATCTCCTCAGCAAACCAAGCATCCAGCCATTTTTTTACTTATCATTTTTTTTATTTCAGACCATTAAGTTACAAATCTCTCTGTGTCAGGGTTACGAATGCAAAACAAGACCGATGTCATGAAACAATGATGCCTTTTGATTAAAAATAAATAGGAAAAAATAAAATCCCTTTCACCCATGCAGAAAAGCATTTAGTTTGTGTAACAATATTTGTTAATATCTGATATAGGGTAACATAAGTTTTTCTAGGATAAGTCACAGTAGTGGACAATTTATCAAAACAACTGCCAAGTCACCGTATAGTATTTCTATATACTTTGCACAAACCTTTGGACCAGCCCGCTGGTCAGAACATTGTGAGGCAACACAAAACCCCCATTCCAGGGGATATTCATCGAAACAGTATTCATGAAATGCATCTCCACGCCCTTTAGGAAAGCATGTCCACACAACAATCCAACACCACTACCATTATCTCATCTGAGAGCAGGTGATGATTGATGGAAGGGGGGGGGGTAAAAAGAAAAAAAAAATCACATCACATCACATTGGGGTTTATTACAACTCCAACTGGGAGTCCAGAACATGAAAAGAATTTCAGAATCTTGGTTCGATGCACGTCACATAAAGCAAATGATTGAAAGTTTAAAAGTAACTCCTAGTACCTCTGGTGATCCCCAAATCCCTGCAGTATCTTTGCAGTATGTACCTCATGTTGCTTGACAGAGTAAAGACGCATGTCCTGCATGCATCTCCAGAAGAACACACACACACATACACACACACACAAGGCATCATCATAAACCTAAGCATTCACATACCGCAGAAACACAAACACACAAGCGGGTCCAGTGGAGTGTGGTGCCATTGTGTATTGTCAGTCCCAGGACAACGGGGGGCTTTGTGCCGCTGCAGCTGTGGGACTGATCCGGCTGCAGCCCCGCACACAGAGTGACGGGGACAGTGCCCAAGTCCTTCGACAAAATCACATGGACAATAGTAACGTCTTGTTGAGCCACAGGAAAAAATAAAACCCCGGCAGTGTATCGCAACACACTCAGAGAACAAAAAAAAAGCTGTCCCACGCACAAAAATAGCCAGTGAATAATCAACACGGCCTTTTAAGACACTGCTGCATCTTGACCTACGGAAGTGAGATGGTCAGCAGACGGGAGGATCGTATTCATCCCATGAAATAAATATCCTGCAGGGAATCCAAATGCAGAAAATGTGGTAAAAAAGTGATGAAATGATAAAATAATAGCTTTAGCGTTTCGCAGCTGTCCTCGGGATACAGATAGTCTCTTATTGGGATACTGAAAGTTACTTTGTGAGGGATTAAAATAGTCATTTAGGGCGAATGTGGCTTCTCGGAGTGCTGCGTATTTTACACGTGGTAGAAATAAATTAAACAAGGAAAGTGACGTTTAAATATCACCCGTCTAAAACATGATGGGTTTAGCTTATCTGTGTGTACTAAATGCAGGACTGGTGCAGTAGCATGAAGGGTTGAAGCGGGCCAACAAGCACCGTGCCAAATATAGAAATATCGATTAGTTTATAACGGATTGGTGGACATTCATATGGCCTGCCATATGAATTGCTCCTGTCTTGAAAGAGAAAATATAGCAAATTACACTTTTCCCTTTCCGAAGAACTCTAGCAGTGACAAGAAACAGAGCGATAAGGAAAAAAAAAAGAAAACCCAAACAGGCCACACTATTATCTTTTTAAGTGGTTAGTCCTCTTCAGAGAGTACATTGTGTGCAAAATATTGTAAGCATACAGTGATCTCATGGCACGGAAACGGAATGAAAGTCTTCCGTTACCTGTTCAGTTGCACTTTGTTATTCACGCCTCTTGAGCTGCATCCTCGCAAAGTAAAACCAAATGTACCCAATCCAAGCTGTCAGTCCCACGGGTGGACAGAACGGGTCAACACTAGACTGCTTGAAGTACCTCATAGTGAAGAACATCTCTGTGTACAAATGCGAGGTTCGTATCATTCATGTTATTCTGATGAGGCCCCAGTTCCCGAATCCCAACCTAATTACTGCGAAAATACAAATATATATCCGCAATACATGGGTGTCATGGTGTTTGCTCAAGTCAGTGTGTGTGTGTGTGTGTGTGTGTGTGTGTGTGTGTGTGTGTGTGTGTGTGTGTATTTGTGTGTGCATTTCACATCGTTATCTTGTTCAGTACGTGGCATCCTGATAAAAAAACAAAAACAAAACAACTTGAAGTGATGCAAAACTGCAGCGTGGGGAATGTGGAAGCTTGCGTGTGTTTTGGCGTGTGTGTGTGTGTGTGTGTGTGTGTGTGTGTGTGTGTGTGTGACTACATCGCTCTAATCATACCACAGCAATGATGCAAACTTCAGCAGCTAAGGATAGCTTTGTTCTCTGAAATTGCGCCTCAGCTGCATTAGCATCTCCTGGGCAAACAGCTGCCGGCCGATTTCTCGGTCATAACATGACCATGCATTTCTGTAGTGAATCTGTGAGAAATGCATTGTTGTCCTATGTTTAGTGTCTGTAAAGAAATCTAATCTTATCTAATCTAATCCAATCCCCCAAAGTAGAAAAAATCATTTCCCCTGTGCAAAAAATGTACATTTGGTGTGATGAGGCCTCTTATCAGTGGTCACACCGTTTAGAAATAGAAACTAATTACATTATCGGTGGTTTGAGGAACATCTAACTGTAGAGAACATGACCTGAATTACTGTAAATTCTCAAATAGGATCTGCCCGACACCGAGAGAATCAAAACGCAAGGACAAGACAAAAGACCATCTGCCGCAGAGTCTTTAGCTCCCGTGGATGGTTTTGAAACACTCCGTGAAAAGGGTGGGAAAAGACTCGTGCACGGAAATTAGCAATCCAAGGCTCTCAAATCCACGACAAGTGAATTAATCAACCGACGTAGCGTTAATCAGCAGCGAGGATTTGAAGGGCCGGTCTGTTAGAGAACACGCGGTAATCCAAGTACTTCCTACCACCTGATAAAAAATGTATTTAAAAAAAAACAACAACTAATGTATTCACTTAAGAAAAACAATTATTCATTATCAATCTATACTGCCTATCCTGCCCTCAGGGGGGCAACACCTCATATGGACATATAACCATTCACCCTCTCATTAACACATCATACAACCATTCACTCCCTCAGTCACACAAAATATAGAGAAAAATAACAATTCACACTCTCATTCATCATCATAATCATACAGAGATGCAACCATTCACTCTTCCATTCATACATCATATAGAGACATGCAATCATTCTTCATCTCATTCACATGTTATACAGACATACAACCGTTCACCCTTTCATTCACACATTGTACAACCATTCACTCTCTCACCCACACGTCACATAGAGACAAAAAACATTTCACCCTCTCCTTCATCATCAGAATCATATAGACGTACAACCATTCACTCTCATTCACATTTCATACAACCATTCATCCTCTCATGCGCACATCACAATGAGACTAATAAGGATTCCCACTCTACTTCATCATCATACTCGTATACAAATACAACCATTCACCCTCTCATTCACAGATCATCCAGAGACAAATAACCATTCACACTGTCATTCATCATCATGATAATCATATAGCGAAACAACCATTCACTCAGTCATTCACATATCATCACTTTCTCATTCACTTGGCATATAGACAAATAACTATTCACTCTCTCATTCATACATCATATAGAGGCACAACCATTCATCCTGAAACAGACAAAGTTGATTGTTTTTTCATTCAAGTCTTCCCCGATAATCCGGTGGTCATTATTTGCTTGAGCAGCAAAATGTAATTTCTCAAGTGAATACATTAAATCAACATGATTGACAGCCTCAAGTTATCACAGTAGTCTCACGTCCATCGCACACACTTTGCAGGTGCGCAGCTGCAGAAGCAGCGAGGGAGGGTGGAGTCTGTCAGCGGGTCTCGATGACGACCGCCTCGAACACTCCGGGCGTCCCTCTGCGGGCGCACAGAGAGGACAGGGTCAGGTGAAACGTCGCTGTAACGTCGAAACAGCGACGCGTTAAAGACGCACCTGTTGCTCAGCGGCGTCCCGCTGAGGGCCGTCGTCCCGTCTTTGCTCACAAACAGCTGCAGGTTGCTGTCTGAGGAAAAACGATGATTCGGACAAAAAGTTAGCGGCGAGACCCCGCGGAGCCTCGGGGGCTGGACGGTGGATACCGAACTCGCACCTTCGTTGTTGCTGCTGTCCGAGAAATTCTGACTCTGCACGATCTTCTCCACTATGTCGTCGGCGTCAATGCGCGTGTCCTCCACGCAGCTGGGCTGCCTCTCCACCGCGTCCTTCTTCCTTCTGCTGCCGGGGGAGTCAAACACAAGATACTTTTTTTTTTTTTAAACGGTTGTTGTGAGTCAGTTTAAAAGAAACATCGGAATCTCAGAAAGAATTCTCGAGTCAAGGTTGGGTGCCGGGGATTTCTCGTTCGGGGTCATGCTAGACAATCGTGGCTGTACGAATCACTTCGTTCACATGATTTCCTCATTCCTGCCGACTCCTTCCTTTTTCCGATCAGTTTTTTTTCCCCCCGTTTTTCCCGACTGTCTTTTCGTCACGATTGCTCATATGCTCCTACGCCCTTTCAGCCAATCTGGACTAGAAATGAATAAGTCCGCCCAAGAGAAACAGTAAAAATCAGTTGGGTTCGTTGGCGAAAAAGTAAAATGTAAATTACTTTCTTTTTTTTGTTTGTTTTAGCTTATGCCAAGAAGTCTGGTCCTCGTCAGGCGGCCCGGAAAGGCTAACGCTACTGGTGCTACGTGCAACCCGGAGGGGCCGGAGAGCTCGGCAAACCTGGACGATCTGTTGGACATGAGTGCCGCCACGGAGGGTGGAGGAGGCCGCTCCGGTTTGGTGGGAGTCCCCTGCCGCTGCAGCTGTGTGGGGGTGGACGGGGCCGGCTGCGCGGGGTGCGCCACCCCGCAGGAGGCGCTGCTGCTGGAGGAGGTGTTGCGATGGTGACTGAGGTCGGTCAGGCTGGACGACCGGGAGTTACCTGTGCTGTAACCTGGAGGGGAGAGGGAGTCGAAAACGGGGTCGGTCCTTCGCACGGTGAACGCGAGAGCCACCACTTAGAAGGTGTATCATGTTAGCAAGTGGCAGCAGGAAGGGAAAACCCCCGACGATGGTCTGTGGAGGTTCTCAGTCATCCAGGTCATGGTTAATTCTTGTCGAAATCTTCTTGTCATGGCAACTGGACTTGAATTTCTTCACTTGGGATTGTTATGTTAATAGCGGTGTTGTTCGTTGGGGACAAAGGAGCAACTTTCGGGAATTACCTGGATAAATCCAGGTAATAACATAACAACCCCCTTCGACCTAGTTTCTGCCAATTAACTCTTCCATTTACATAACAAGCCACCATAACCTAGATCCGCCCAAAACCCTGGCAGTTATATTGGGAAACTCCCCAGAGGTCAATAGAACTGAAGAAACCTCTCGGATGACGGCTGAAACCTCTTCAAATGAAGAAATCCAAGTCCGGTTGCCACGACGAGAAGACTTCGACGAGAATTCCCTGACGTTCGTCTGAGCGTGAGGAAGGAAAGCTCTCTGACCTGATATCTTGCTGTGCTGGCTAGCATAGCTGGAGCTGCGGAAGTGGCCGGTGTGGAAGACCTCGTCTGGGCTGGAGACACCATCCCCTTCCTCAGGGAGCCCTGCGGCCCAAACACACACACACACACACACACACACACACACACACACACACACACACACACACACACACACACACACACACACACAAAAAACGCAGAGAGTTCAGTAGAAAAAAAACTATATCGAGTGATATTATTTCGAC
>CAAKHD010004944.1:14885-48352 GCA_901007705.1 Fistularia tabacaria | reverse complement strand
CCTGACAACTTGCAGTGCTGGCTAGCATAGCGGGAGCTGCGGAAGTGCCCGGAGTGGAAGACCACGTCTGGGCTGAAGACTCCCTCCCCTTCCTCAGGGAGCCCTGCGGCCCAAACCCACACACACACACACACACACACACACACACACACACACACACACACACACACACACACACACACAATAAGCAGACAGATTGCATCGGAAAAAAACAATATCCAGGGAGATTTTATTCTCCAGGTGCTTTAGAATACAGTGGGATATTTTGTATGAATACTTGAGAAGAGTGAGGCAACAGGCTCTTGCTTTTCAAACGACACCAGAGAACAAAAGTGTGAGGAATTACCTGAGCTTCGTAATGAAGACTGCCGGGGTATGAGAGCGCGAGGGCGCTCCACGATGCCCCCAAGCAGCTGTGCTTTGGCGTCGGTGCTGTCTCCCTTACAGTCCAGCTGCAAGGTGGGGTCCTCGTCCCCAATCGAGACCGATTTGGCGGTGCTGGGAGGCCTGGATGTGGAAACAATTCCCAGCGTGAGCCGTGGGAAAATAAGAAACCGTAGTGTTTCTTTACAGAATGGCACAAGGACGAACTCACATTTTAAAGCAGGGATCCCCGGACAGGAGAGTCATTCCGATCATCACCTGAAAAAGAGAGAAAAAGAAAAAGGAGAGTTTTGCACGTTCCCGGTTCTTCTCAGAGTGTGTGTGTGTGTGTGTGTGTTTGTCCTGCCTTCAGAATTGAGTTGTCCTGCCGGGTGTTTTTGGTGTCATAGCCCTCAAGAATGCAGCAGCGAACTGTGGAGCCGGAACCGGCGAACTCTGCGATGTTGAGGTCAGCGAAGCCCAGCTGGTGACAGACGGACAGGAGAGAACGGCTTCATATCAGAGACGGGGGGAATAAATACACACAAACTTGCAGGTCTGGTTAATGTTCCCTTGCCAAAGTGACGGGAACAGTTCCTGTTCCTGGGATTTTTTTTTTCCCCCATCCTGGAAATCTATCAACTCGATGTTAGGGTGTGAAGGAGGGGAAGCAGGAAAGAGCGACTTCAAGTAGAAGTCAATAACCTCCTTTAACCTCCTCATTCACTATTTTCTGCCCAGTCAGCAGCGGCCCCGACACCAGAGGTGGCAGATTGCACTGCTTGTGTCGAAGCGGGTCGAAGTGTATTTCCAGCTCTCTGTTGTCACACATTTTCTGCAAATCAATTTGTTCCAACTAAAAAGTCCTGCAAATATCTATGTCATCCACGTTAGATTTTCTTGCTGTCTCCTTTGAATCGGTCAAGTTCCTCTGCCACCTCGTGTTTCCATGGACAGTAATCGGCCGCTCTTCAGTGAAATGAAAGCATCATGAGCATGGAAACGCATCGCGGGACATAAAACCCATTCCAATGTGAAGGAACTGACAATTTCTGAAGTGCCACTCAGCTCTGCATCTTTCAAAAGTGAGTTTTTACTCCTTAGTCATCTGAAAGAAAATTGGTGGAATTCCTCAGTGGCCAAAAAGCATAAAGAGCGCAACGCTCTGATGTAGAGCCAGGTAGTCTGAATGAAGATGTCATGGTTGGATGCACTGCTCGATGGTGGAAGGCCTCTATGATGGTGTGTGTGTGTGTGGGGGGGGGGTGACGGTGGAACATTAACGATGGTGCGACACCTCAGACGAACGACAACTCGGTGATATCACACCCCGGGCGGTTAAATGCCTCATCGGACAAATGCCGTCAACGGAGTGCTCCTGTTCTAAGAACCAGTGTTCCGTCTCAGCTGCGCGCTTGCAAATCGCGCACCCGCAATCACCAACGGCTCCAGCGTTCTCCGCGCTTTAAATAAATTAAACGCATAAGTGTTGTGTGTTTAATTTATTTACCGCTCAGCTTGTATTTTATTTCTATTCAAGTCTATGCGTTGCATAGATTTGCCGAGCACGGGGAACACTGGAGCAGTGCCAAACGCGCATGCATGATTTGTAAGAGCGCAGCTTAGAGGGAACATAGCTTGGAACTTTGTAGGTGAAACACTAAGTGTTCCCCCCTCAAGGGTAGGGTTGCAGGAGGCACTTTGCACTTCTTGTTGATGGCCTCAGTGGCCTCAAGGCTCAGTGGTTGATTGATTCCATGCTTGCTCAACGCCAGGAACCAAGTCATGATGACTGAACACAAACATGTAAAGGGGAAACACCCCAATGGTCAAATACATCAAAAGGTCTTATGCATTCCTCCAGGTATGAAGGTCAAGAGGCTCGACGTCAAGGGTTTAAATGTGAGCCAAACGTGAGCGCCATAAGTGGTGAAATTCTCCAATGCACTCCCTTCATTGTCCCCTTCTGCATTATTTGTCTCCATCTTGACGCAACCTTAGCTCGCATTATTTGAATTCACCCTGTGATGTTAACATGAATATTGAGTCGCATTGGTAATTTATTAACAGGAAGTCAAATATCCCGATGGCCAGGAGGGCCCGACACGCCACACAGCCTGCATACAAGCCACTTGACAAATACTTGTTATCTAAGATTTTGGATACAGAAAATTCAATTTGGGCCCCGATCGTCATTATCACTATGTAAACAGTCAGTCTTGTAGTGTAAACACAAGACTCTGGGAGCCCTCTGGTCACAAACACATTGTACACTCGTTGCTTATCGTGGGAATCATTAACCTTCCAGAATTATAATAATAATAGCGATATATCTATAATCAGATGTGCCAGCCCTCTGATAAACTGCCCAACGCAGCCCCAAACAGCTGATAATGTCATTTGAAGGACTGTGATTCAGGCTTAGCGGTAGATGTACGGACATGCTTTCGAGGTGAACGTGAACAACCAGTATTTCCATGATGGATCGGTGTGATTTTACCTTTGAGAAGGCCTTTCCTCCTTTCAGCTCCTGTGAAGATAAAGATCAGAAAAGTCCATGATTGTGGCATTTGTGGGTGTTTGAGATGAATCTTTTAGCTTATTAGGATTTTTTAGTTTACCTTGCGAACGGACACCCGACATATGCAGGGGTCCAACACCCCAGTCACCGGGTTCGCGCTCATTTTGCACACAAAGGAAAACTTCTTTCTCCATCGAACGCAGTTTTGCTGTACCTCCTCCCTGGTGGTCCATGTAGAAAACAAGAATAGTTATAAATATGATAAATATTTATACAAAGTGACAGGACAAATATGCAAAGCACATGGAATTCCCATTCCCAATCCGTGGGATTGAGAGAAACGTCTTCTCGATTCCTCTGTACGTCCAGTACATGTGGAGAAGTTGACAATAAAGCTGACTTTGACTAAAACTCAATATCAGCTGTAATCTCCACCCATGGACCAATAAAAACCATACCTACGTCAAAGAGAACTCTACGTTTACCATTGAAATTAGACCTCCAAGTCAGAGCCAGAAGATCGTTAGCGTGTCCTCCTCTGTGGATGGGACACCATGAAGATGCTCGCGTCGCGTGTGTCGATATGCAATTATTCATTGAACTTCAACTTCACTGAACCAGCTGCGAGTAGTAGCTTAGCCCCGCGGCACCAATGCAGGACCATGTTATTAAGATCTTGCTGTCATGGATGATGTGATTATTTTGAACCGTAAAATGGACTAAAAAGTGCATCAGCAGGATTTGTTAAACTGAAAAGGGGACAGATGGGGGCATTTTGCACAACGACACACGCAGAGTGAGCGAGGTTTACGTTGCGTACAACCGAATTCAGTGCAGTGCTGGCGTGAAGATGAGTTCTCGAATGTGGACATTGAATTAAAAACCTGCAGGTTTACGCCGCAACTTAAGGCCTCTAAACTCTCCACGGAGTTTCCCTTCCAATTCACCAAATTGACGTTTTGGGGTTGTGTCAAAGCTCAGCACAATCAAACTCTATTCCCTGGTACGCATGGATATCTTGGTGTCAGAACCTTGCAGACAGCTGGCCGCAGAGTCATGCAATGACAAGTGCAAGTATGTGTATGTCAGAGTGAGGGATTGATTTTAAACTACATTCATTCAAAGTGCTAAATAATCAGCGACATTGGGGAATGTGAGGAATGTCAAGTAGGGTTTCTTATGTAAGCCTGCACTTCATGTACCCACCCTGAAACCCCGGAGAGGATCTTTAACATGCCCACCGTTGAAGTCTTCCAGAAAAGACACTCAGTTTACAGTTCTCCAAGGGCACATGAACCGGGGTGGTACTCAGATTCCAACGGTGGAATAAAGTCGAAAAGAGGAATGCACCCTTCATCTCTTCATTTGGGGAGTTTGGGAGGCGCTGAGTGAAATGAGGCCCCGCGGGGGCCGCTGCAGGGCGGCCCTTGCTTCTGTCTATAAACAGGCTTTTTTTTTTTTTTTTTTTTTCAACTAAACTGGTGGAAAAGAGGCAGGCGGAGTTATCAGAAATCAAATGCTGGTGCGGGTTTACAAACAGACACAAACAGGACAGCAGCATGCTGGCCCGTCCCCCGGGTCGGCCGGTCAACTCTGATGCTATCTGTCTCTGCTCGGCCCATATCACAGGAAATATGAGGATCCTCCTGCTCTGTACGCCGTCAGCATTTTAGTTTCACAACATGTGAAGTCCGCGCTCAGCCCTGGACTGATAACAGGCAGTGATGTCCAAACTTTAAGCAAACAATGTGAGAGTGTGTCCGCCGGCGAGGTACGACTCAGTACCAGTTGTTCCTACGGCAGCCATTCTTCACGTCCTTGTGCGCTCACTCCTGTCACCAGAGCTTAGATCATTTTCTTTCAGTCTACACATTAGTATCCTCTTTGTGTCCACCTTGAATCCAGTCTTTATTCTGCAGTTACGGTCCGCGAGTCAAGTGAAGTCAGATTTTACTTATGTGGTGCCAAATCGCAACCCAGTTGTCTGACACTTTCCAGAGCAGGTCTGGATCAAGCTCTTTAAGATGATCTACAGAAACCCAACATTCCCAACAGTGAGGAGGAAAAAGAATAAAACCAAACTTTTACCAGACAGAAATCTTGAAATAATGAGATTATTATCATGCAGTCCATGAGTCCCCTGTTATATACATTGACCACATTAGAACACTGTCCAGAATTGTAGTTTTTCAGGGGTAAATAATCCTGTCGAACAGGTGGCACTGAATATTTCCCAGTGTTACCACTGGCCGACCTCGAGCAGAATTATTGAGAACTTTCCATATGGAAACCTGTCAGCGATCACGAAGAGGAGATGCTGCATGTCGGAGCAGGTTATTCCCGATGTAACTTACTCTCCCCTTTTTATTGTTCTTCCCTTCCGTTATCAATCTTTCTCCACCACGTTCTTTAGAGCTCAGTGGCGCTTTTGTTCAGAAGCCGACGTTGAATCTGTCTTAAAGGTCTGTCAGGTCTCAGTCCAGACACGAGCTCAGAGCCAGTATCTTAACGCAGGGCTTTTCCAACACAAACTTTATCACACCTACACTTATCGGGAGGGTGACCTGGAGTTTGCAAAAACAGGCAGACAGGTTCCGCAGCTTTCTTTTTTTTCGCCCTTTCAGAGCAGCCTAGCCTGCCTTTACAAACACACCATTGTGCAGCAGGTAGCAACAAGCAACTCCTCTCTCCATGAGGGTCTGGTTCACAAGACCGGTGGATTAAAACCACCAACCGTGACATGTCGAGTCAACACAACTTGGGTTTTTTTTTATTTTGTTTCTTGAGAACCTGGAATTAAGGACTATTTTATTATACAGAAAAGACCAGTTCTGACAATAAAAAGCAACGAGAGCACGCAAACCCTTCTCTGAACATAAACCAGGATCTATCCAGGATAGACCAGGATGCACAACTTCTCTCATTGGTGTGAAAAGGCCGACCCAACCTTTATGAATTATGTTGGGAGGGTGGCCGTTCAAACGTGCCTGACCAGTGCGTGATTCAGCTCGTGACATAACTGTTAATGGTTTCGATCAGCATTTCTAGTCGGGAAAAACTCTCCACCACCCATACAAGCCCTCCCACATTGTGCTTGATTGCATATTATAATGCAAAATATGTTGCAGAACTGCTTTTCGTTTTAGATGCCATTTTTTTTTTTTTTTGTAAATGACAATCGTCATTTTATCCTTCATTCATTCATTCATTATCAATACCAATTATTGTAAGCTACAAACATTCACGCCTCATATAGAAACATGCAATCAGGGTCTGGGTTATTCGGGGTCTTCAAACTGTGGGAACAACGCGGAGAGCCCTGAGGCAACCCACGCAGACACGGGGGAAGAACATGCAAAACTCCACACAGAAAGGCCCCGTGTCGGAGTTGAACCAGGGACCTTCTCGCTGTGATGCGGAGGTGCTAACTTCCGAAATCTCAAAATGTTATTCCTAACTCGGAGTTCTCTGAGTCTCCAGGCGGTAGAAGGTGCGGCACGTGTGCACATAAATGAGCATCACCAGTGTCCCTCTCGTGTCGAGCAAAGATGAACCATAACTGCCCCTTTAAACATAGTGATGTTCAGCCCTGGTTCGCTGAAAGCTCAGGCTTTTATGGAAGCCGCTAATGTGCTAACGAGAACCCGATGTCGGGCTGCCACACAGGCGGGAATCTGTTTTCCGAGAGGACCAAAGCGCTGCCACAAATGTGTTTGGGTTAAATACTCCTCCTCCTCCTCCTTCGCCGCTATTTGTCTCTGTCTTTTTTCTGCTTGAAGAATCTTAGGAATGGGAGAGTTGCAAATGAGGCTGAAAGCAGACACACACACACACACACACACACACACACACACACACACAGACACACACACACATAAAATCCGTGATCCAAGCGAGCCACTACTTTCCCCGAATGAATGAAGACAACCTGTTCTCGTGTCACAAATGGACCACAATGAATCAGCAGGTTCTCTCGCTCATACTTGCTGTAGCCCGATGTGGGACAACATCCCAGATCCTCTGTTGCAAGGCAGCTGATCAAATCAAGAGGTTATCTTTGGGTAGAGGAATAAAATATAAAATATTCTATATGTCTGCACCCGGGAATTCAAGATCTTCAGATGCGCAGTAAATCTCTTGAACTTGGAAGTTCTGCACGGCCTGCAAACACAAACCCAATTTTCCTTCAAGGAGCGTGAGCTTGATATTTGATAAGCTCAGCTCTTGGACGGAAGCTACTTGATAGCGGGCTTCAGCGCTGCAGACAAAGGGAGTTTTACTACTTAATCAGGCTCTCAGCAGAAAATCACTATAATGAGAGTGAATGGTGAAAGCGGTGCGTTCGAGGCCTGTCGGACAGAAAGTTAAATGTGTTCGACATTAAAAAGCCCCTTCCTGTTGCCCATTCAGAATGCTTGAAGAATGGATTCATGTCGAGGCTGATTATTATGGGCTTGTTTTTCCCCGCAATGCAGCTCAGTGTTTCGCGGCACGTTGACTGGAATGTCCAGTTCCAACCTGCAAGGCTTAACATTACACTCCATTCACGCCGCGTGTTGAATATGCTAAGATTAAAAACAACTTGGTCAACCGTTTGTTCAGAACGTCACTGGACAGATGAATACTTCCTCATGTCGTCAGGTAGGTGTGAAATTACAATTTTCATGAAGTTGCCAGACCACTGCGAGTAAGTTGTTTTAGTCCGGAAAGCGGCTGCAGGACGGCCGTTTGGACGCTGAGGAGGAAACTGCCACCGGCAGCGAGCGCGGCGATGTGACAGGTTCACTGTGGTGGTAATATTGAGCTGAACAGGTTCGATTTTCCAGAAGGGATCCGATGTCTACAGAAGGATGAAACCAAAACTGTTGAGTCTTCTGTGAACTAACTGATTACTGCTGATATTACGTGAAGCGTTTACCTTTTACAAGCAGCTAATTTAGACTTTCCCCAACTTGCATTCTGCTTTGTTTCTAAGGAATTACGAGGCATCTCAGCACAGCAGCTTGCTAATCCATAAGCTACATGTGGTTTCATGACTGAACTAAAAGGGCCTCCCACGTCAGGGAGCAGACACTGAGTCAACGTATCCACCGCAGAATCGCTCCGTACCAGAAACCGCAACGCGCGATCTAACCGAGGAGGCGCCCTGTGTGGAACGCACCTCCACCCACGAAAGACCCATCGCTGTGAGTCTTTCAGTGGACAGAAACACAAACAGCCTGTCACGGTGCAGATAAGGCCCGCTGTCGTATTAGCGGGTGCCGGCGGTGATTCCTGTCAACAGCTGCGCCCCGAAATATTTCACACGCCGTTGGGCTGTGCAGGAGGAGGATAGAACACAGAAACGGGGAGATAAACAGAGTTTGCTCCTTTCGGTGCGGCTCTCCGGGGAGACGTGCCCCGTTGCAGCTGACAGTATATTTGCGTCTTGTGTAAAAGTCCCCACAATGACGGGGAATCACGGGCCGTGTTTGGCCATCAGGCAAAGTGCTGTAAGAGGTCCAGCTGTTCTCCCTGCTGAACAGCACGACTGCAGCATCGCTGCATAAAAACAGATAAAGCTCAACTAGAGTACTGACAAATATGCACGCAAGATGTGAGGATTTAAAAGTAAAAACGCAAAAGAAGTTCAACTAATGCAATTAATAAGAAACAGAGAAAATTGCCACAGGGCCTCGCAGCAATAAAGTCCCTGGTGTGAATGAGAGGGTGACCCCACGTGACCCTGACTCTCGACAATGAACAAATCTCAACTTCTACGGCGCTTTCAGACCTCGCGATTTCAAAGCCCTTCCCTATAGAAAACATTCACCCATTCACACAGACGATGGCGGAAGAGCCGCCACGCAAGGCGCTAACCAGGCCGTCGGCGCAATTTGGGGTTCAGTGTCTTGCCCAAGGACACTTTGACATGCTGACAGGAGGAGGCGGGACTCAAACCACCAAACTTCAATTGGAGGGACGCCTGCTCAACCATCTGGGCCACAGTTTATTCTAAAAATTAGGACTCCAAACCCCAAAATACATTTCCAGTATTATCTCATCTAATTCCAGATCATGCAACTACTTGAAAGAAGCAATACATGTATGCTCGAGTGGCTGTAGAGACAGTGGTCTCTGAAAAGAGAACGCCCAGAGAGCTGCCTCTCCCAAAGGATCCGACTGGACTGGTTACGCTTCTCTTTCCTACGTTAGCTCATCCCTTGTCCTCTGCTCGACGTAGAAAAGGTCCTTGGTAAACATGGACCCATACCCAGGCGGGATCAGTGAGGTCACATGATTTCCAGGGTGGAACAAGTGCACGGACACAAATAATTGTTAAATTACACCTCCTGTACGAAGTGCAGCTACTGAAAATTCTAATAATATTCTACTGTTAATGAAAGCTTAGAAGCTGTGTATGAATTACAAAATGCATTAATTCCATGTATTGTTTTCAAAGGTTTGACGCTCGCACAATTAATACCAAAGTCGAGCATTCAAGCGGAGAAACAGGAGGAATCGCATGTTTTGAACGGACGGAGAAAGTTTCCTCTGCTGACCGATGGTGTGATAGGCTCAGCTTCCTCACAGATGTCTCATCCATTCCAGTCACGTACGAGTTCAATTCAGGCGCAAATTCTGCAGAAAAAAAACCCTCTGCTTCCTGAGGATTAGTCGTCACACCTGTCTGGATGAGACTGACACTTGAAGGCCTTCAGTTTTATTGACGGTATACTTTGACAGGGTGTACCCCGCCTCTTGCCCAATGGCAGCTGGGACAGGCTCCAGCATCCCACGCAACCCTGAGTACAGGATAAGCGGCACGCAATGGATGGGTGAATGGATGGATGGATGGATGGATGGTAATCTTCAGGGTGAGTCAGTATCAGCCTGCATCTCATTCAGTACTTCCTGTTTGTGGTTTGGCTCAAGTTACCGGCAGGCCAATACAGGTCAGACAGGAGGTATGAATCACCAGACGAATCCCGCCAAAAAGGCCCGTTCACTTTCCATCAGGTCAAGTTAAGGGCACTGACTGTCTTGCATTGAGAAAGGAAAGCATTGGGTTCCTGAGCTACTTTTCATCCTGCAGGAGGGTATTACTGCTGACTCTCCTGGAGCGGTCCTCACCCCGGCACAGAACGTGCACTCGGACCCGCTCGGCTCACCCGAAGATTTGCAAGTCTTGACTCGTGGCCTCCCTGAAAACCACCGGGTGTATAATTGTGTGAAGCAGACCGGAGGGATTCTCCTTCAAAACGTGCAGCGTAACAGCGGTCTACAGCGGCGGGCGGCATCGCGGACGGACCGGGCGGAACCCTGGGACGCCACGCCAAAACCCTGACTAAGCCAAACAGCGAAGGGCTTGGACGCCGAGGTTCTTATCTGCGTCATAGAGCGTGCGGAGCCTTTCCCGGCTGTCACTGGATGAAAGTCAGAGCTCACCCTTGACTGGATGATCACAGGGCCACATATGGAGACACGTAACCATTTCCTCTCTCATCCACATGTCATAAAGAGACATACAACCACCCACTCTTTCATTGATAGGTCAAATAGAAACATACAACCATTCACCCATCATTCACATGTCATAGAAACACAACCGTTCACCCTGTCATATGTACGTCACATAGAAAAATACAACAGTTCACCCTCTCATTTGTACATCATTCAGAAACATACAACCAATCACCCCGACAGTTAGATGTCATAAAGATATACAACCGTTCACCCTGTCATGTATACATCGTATAGAAACATCCAGCCACTCACCCTTTCATTCAGCTGCCATATTGAAAAAATACAATTCACCGTGTTATTCAATTGTCATATACACATATTCAGTTCACGCTGTCATTTATACGTCACATAAAAACATACAACCATTCACCCTTTCATTAACATGTAGTATATAAACATAACCATTCACTCTTATTCACATATCATGTAGACACAGCCATTCATTCTGTTGTTTATATGTCATGTAGAGACAAACAACCGTTCATTCACCCGTTTTTTGGACTGTGGGAGGAGCCCTGAGGAACATGAACACTCAAAATAGAAAGGTCCCCTGTCGGAATCCAACCAGGGACCTTCTCGCTGTGAAGTAGAAGCTCTAAGCCCTCCGAGCCCCCTGCCGGTGAAAAAGATACTGATAATCTTTTTTTAAGTGAGTGAGTGAGCAAACAGAGCAGGTTGAGGATTTGCTTCCCCGTAAAACATCCGGAAATAGAAAGCGTACTTTCCAGGTCTGTGAGGTTCTACAGGCCGTTCTGGTTTGGTTCAAGGATGACTTGGCTTGTGGCTGTGAGACAGTGAGACAGTGACGCTCAGACCGGAGCCGTTTCGCAGCGGATTCATGCAAACGAAGCGGACGCCCGAGTGAAAGCAAAGAATCCAGACCACTTCAGCAAGATGCGACCGTTGGAAATACGCGGCGGGGCGGAGCCGACGAATGGCCCGGAGGGCAGGAGGGTGAAATCACACGGCGTACTAAAGTTTAACTGCAACCGTTTTACAGCCGCCGTCAGTGAATTCCCTCCCTAGCAGAGACGGGTGAATGATCCACGGCCCTGCCAGCGCAGGAGCACGGTACCGACAGTTTGATTGTGAGTCACCCAGGGGCGTTTAGGTGGAGTTTGACCGCTGGCTGACCGGCCACATGTTTCTAAGCCTCGCAATGAGGAAGTGAAAAGTCCCCTGTCCTGACCTGGATGACAGGATGGCGAAGTCCCCGCCGTCGATCAGCCGGATCTTGCAGAAAAGCACCCCGTTGACGAAGGGCACGGCGGTCAGCTCCTCCAGGGTGAAGTGCACCTGGAACTTGAACTTCTTCTTCTTCGTCAGGAACGTCATGGCTCCCAGTTGTTGCAGCGTGATCCTGCAAGGGACGGGGATTTAGATCTCAATGCGACAACTCGGTTTTATTTTCAGCAATGCAGGAAAGGCATAGTTCAGCCCCCCCCTCAATTTTTTTTTTAAAAATCTGCTTCTCCTTTTACATCTCTTGCAATCTAGATAAAGATACGAGAAGAAAAAGAAAGTTCCAGTATCAATATAAAATACTGGCACACGGACAGTTCGGTTCTATTTAGCTTTTATTTCATAATATTATAGCTTTTTAAACATTTAAGTCATTTGACCCCTTGTCACTGATCCGAGCAATTCAAGTACCAAATTAATAATTGCGCTTTGTCATATGTATTCATTCACATGGTGAGCTTAGTTGATAATTACATCTGGATAATGCTATTCTAAAGAGGAGATGCAGAGATCTCACAGGGATCTGGATGCCGCTCGTTTCGCCAAAAAGCACTCTAATGAAATTTCTAAATTTGCGGGGAAATGTGACTGTTTGGGAGATCAGGGTCTGCAGGAGGCTCAAGGTTATATTTCCAAAAAAAGGGGGGGGGGGAATCCAACAAGTCCTCATGAACCGAAGAGATGCCAAGAGAAGCGTAGAAATATACATTTATTAAAAAATATCTGAATTTATTCATGGCCGAGGTTGTGCTCGTGGAAGCAGGAAACAGAACTAAACCCAACCCTAGACTGGTCCCGGCCCTGGACTGATCCAAATCCTGGAAACAGGGCAGATCCCAGCCCTGGACTGATCCAAATCCACCAAACCCTGGAAACAGGATTAATCCCAGCACCTGGACTGATCCTGGCCCTGGAAAATAAACCGTTCCCGGCCCTGGAAGCAGGACTGAGCCCAGCCCTGAACCGATCCCAGCCCGGAGAAAAGAAAAAAAAAAAAAGCGCTCTCTGAGCCCCGGAGATCCCAGCCCCGGTCCCGAGGGGCCCTAACTTTGCGGGATGCTCCTTCGCGCGTCCCGCGGCGTCTCCAGCTGTGCGGCTCTGCTCAACGCGTCCCGCAGACCCCCCGCCGTGAGAAGCCCGGCATTCTCAACCGGTACGCTTGCACGTCCGCGTGCACGACGCTGTCTGGAAGTGGAGATTCGGCTGCCACGCAAACACCGATACCGACACACACACACACAGACACACTAAAACACACACACACACACACACACACACACACTCGACGGCTGCCGCTGAGGCTCACCGTTCCCCCGGATTGCTGCTCCTCATTCCGGGCGTCCTCTGCCCCCGACCGCCGGGCTGTTGCTACTCCTCGGCGGGCTCTCCGCTCCGACTCATCCCCCGGCAACTTTTCCCTCCCCGGCCGCCGCCGCCGTCAGTCCCCGCGGTTCCGTGAACGCCTCACGCAGCAGGTTAGGGACCGTCCACAAAGTGCAGCAGGAGCGTTCAGTGATCATGCAGGGATTCTTAAAGTGGCTTTTGTCAAATAAGGGCACAAATCGACGTTATATCACCTGTGTCAGCAACACAATCACTGCAAAATGCGAAGGCAATCATTTTTTATAAAGAAGTAAATTACCTTTCTGACCAACTAACGCTCCTGAAAAGCCATGTTTTATATTTGATTTTCCATTTCATAGAGTTAAAAAAAGCTGTTTTAAGTTAAAAAAAGATGGATTACGTAGAATATTTAGGGGAAGACAGATTTCAAATTCAGTACTGGTGCCAGTTTGTAGATGGGAAAGCTAAGACACTGTCAGTTCACAAAGTTACATTCGGCATCTATGGAAAGAAATGCTAAAACCTCTAATATATAAATGAAGCTCTTTTCAATTCCACAGAAACAAGGAGAAACAGCCAGTTAACAAGCCGAGTCCTCAGTTGTTTTTATTATTCTGTGCGGTTCAGAGTTTCTTTTACACAGATGGCTGTGAGCACACATTAGCCTACATGTCAGTTACCTGTGTAGGCCGGGTCACCTGATTTACAAAAAAAATAATAACAATAAAAAAAACCTATATATATATATATATATGTAAATAAGGGCAGCATTCCCAATGAATATACTGGAGTGAGGTGAGTGCTGATCTACAGCTCACGGTCTTGCACACAGTGACCTCTAGTGGCGGATCATCGGCGCTGCAGCCTGCTGGTCAAACTCATCGGACTCTGACCTCAGCGGGAGGGACGGCCCGTACGGCGTCACGTATCACTTCCGTTATAAACAACAATATCAAATCCAAATTCATTCATTTAAATAACATCGAATCGCTGCTGAAAACACTGACGGGTTGTACAAAGTTAAAATGATACCATAACAGTAATATGCGTGGCTGTTTCTGAAAGTCAGGAGTTAACATTCCGTACATGCTTTTACTAAGGCAGCTTCTGACACGTCTGTCAGGGTTCTTTGAAGTCTATGTGCACGGACTCCAGTAAGTGCAGTTAGTGACTGTCTCTCTCACACACTCACACACTCACACACACACACACACACACACACACACACACATACATACACACGCACACTAGTGTGTGTCCTCAGGAGCTGACAGTGTTCTGGGCCTGTTCTGCTCTTCTGCTCCAATGCAGTCAGCACTCAGCGCCGCTCCTCCTCCTCCTGCCGCCGCCGCTGCTCCTCCTCCTGCTCCTGCTCCTGCTCCTGCTGCTGCTGCTGCGCTGCTGGGTGTGGCCTCTGTCCCGCTCTGTAGGAACTTGCGTAAGTCTTTCAGTGCCGGCTTGAGCATCTGCACGAGCGCGAGCAGGGCGGCCTGGGTTCCTTCCAGGGCCTGGGCCTGTCTCTCCTGCGCGAACGCCTGAGCCTCCTGGGAGCGACGCATCATCTGCAGCAGCTCGTTTTGGCCCTCGAGGTGCTGCGCGATCTGTCGGATGTGCACGTTGGTGACTCTCTGCTCCTGCAGCAGGCGGGCCGAGTTGAGGGCGATGCGGCTCTTGAGCTCCTGGGGTTTGGCCTGGCCCTGAGGCGGCGGCGGCGAGGAGGCCGATGCCGTGGCCAAGACCTCCACCGGGGCTTCGACCGCCGTCACAACGGTGGTGGCCGAATCGGTAACCGTGGTGGTGCAGTACTCCACCACGCCTCCGTCCTCCAGGGTGTGATAAGTTGCCTCGGCTGCAAACCGGGGAAACATGTTATCAATCAGAGGGGTTTGTGACATTATCTTGCTTCGTCGAATAAACAAATAATTAAGTAATTACTCTACAGCATAGAGATAATACCTCCCGCTTAAACCTTTGACTTGATGACTGACCAATAATCAATTCATTCATTCAAATATTCATTTTCTGTACAGCCTACCCTGCCGCAGGGCCACACATAGAGACATATATCTTGGCAATTTAGTGTCTCCAATGAACCTCCTGCATGTTTTGGACTGAGGGAGAAAAAAAGAGAACCCAGAGGAACCCCCACGTAAGGAGAACATGGAGACTCCACACAGAAAGCCTCCCACTGTCAGAATCCAACCTGGGACCTTGTTGGTGTAAGGTGACCACGGCGCCCCCATCGGACCAATTTTTAAAACGAAAACGAAAGTAACCAGTAATATTCAGCCCCGGAATCACAGACTTTTCAGTTTGGCTTGTTAAATTATGGTGTCACTTTCTAAACTTTGAGTTAAAAGCAGCAAGGCTCTTATGGAGGTTTGATATAATCTGCATTCAGTTCATGTACGAAATAGAAAAACGATGTCCTTCAACCAGGAGGAACATTACTTTTCTTAAAAAAAAAAGATTTATTTTTCCGCACCATGCAGCCTGGGTGTCTGAGTTTGCATTAAACCTCAACGGGAGTCCATCTTGAGGACGGAGGGATTTTGCAGGAGACTTACCATTCAGTGGTTTTGCTTCGTCACAATCTGCTCCTGAGCCAGCAGGAAGAGCTATGGGGCACACACACACGCACACACACACGCACACACACACACACACACACACACAATGTGAGAGATTCATCAAAGGGAGGCAGCCATCCAATCACTAGCTGTCAGCTGCAATACGAGCGTCCAAACGTGTCTGTAAGTGCATCCACAATGAATCAGGAAATGGAAGAAGTGGGTTACCGAGGCTACCTCGAGCTCATTCTGGGATGTGCCCACATCGCCTTAGGCAGCTGATTTTCCCCAGAGCCTGAAATGCTATGAGCTTAACCTGCTGAGCACAAAGAATAACCATCTTCTGAGCAATCCATTGCCTTAAAGTACCAGGGCGCCATCCATCCTGGAAGGCCCTCTTGAGCTCCGTGGAAAATGAGCCCCCCTCTTTTGGTGCTTAAGGTTTTTCTTGAAGTTTAATAATAAGGTTGGGATACTTAAAAGTCAATTTACCAAAAAAAAAAAAATGTACTAACGCTGAAGCGTATTTAACCTCTGGACCTCGACTAGTCTGCAATTGGTCGTCGTGTTTCAGCCACGTCCTTTTTGATGCTAGCTCCTTGACCCACTCAGTCTGGGGACCTCGATTTCCTTCATGAGGTGACAACAACCGTTTCGCTCTCAACATTTTTAGTTGAGCTGAGCTCCTCCTGAGCTCCTCCTGAGCTCCTCCTGTGGCTGCTGTTCAGGAATTAGTGAAAGTACAATGGCTTGGGACGAGGAGGCCGTTGAGATGCTTCTACAGTCAACAGTCTGAATGTTTTTGTTTTTGACTCCATCCATAGCAATTGTCCAAGCTATCTATCGCCTTCGGGTTCAGGGGCGGCTCTCAAAATTCCATTTCCACTTTGGCAGCGTAAATATTCAGTAACACAGATTACATATCTTTTATCTAAGTAATTACAATAATAACTGATACACTTTCAACCCCGTGCACGGGGGTGTGTATTTGCTCTCTCGCAGTCAAATCAAGGACAGCAGGCACCTGCACGGCCACACGTGACCTCTGTCTAAACAGAAGGTGAGTGCGTGCTTCATCAGGAAGAGGAGCATTAAGCATTTCCTGATAAGAGGCGGGGGTCAAAGGTGAGCAGTCGTAAGTGGGTCGGGGATTGTTTTACTTTGCAACCTGCATTCTGCACTTTCACACACCTCAACTGTTTAATACTGTTTACATTTCTTTGCACTGTTCATGTTAATTATATAAATAGTTCCTGTCCATAGTCTACGACATTTCATGTACATATCCATGTGAATGATATGTATAGTATCCTATCTGTAAATGTTAGCTTCTAAACTACATGTCGTTGCCATGTATTCGTACATGTGTAATGACAATAAAACTGACCCTAATCGAATCTGATCTTTACATTTCGTTGCAATAATACACTAAATATTTATGTGGGGTTTTTTGCTACCTATCAGAAAATAAGAATTTCATTTTACACATTTCCAGATTGTAGACAAGACAATGAACACTTGTGACCTTCACTTCCGTCAGCATGAAAGATTTTTCCCAATGCATTTTCAGGTAATGAATGGGTAGTGAATGTTGATGGACTGAGTGCCGTTTGGAAGGGTTTCACTCACTGTTTAACTCGCAGTTCAACCTTTTTTCTCTCTCTCGCGCGCGCGCGCTCCCCGCGAAATATCGCGATATAACAAAGCCTTGCGATGAGACTTCGCAGCTATCAGTCGACTTCCTGTTTCGGAGCGGAGCGCGGGTTTTTTTGTTTTGTTTTGTTACCCCCCCTCACACACACACACCCACCCACCCACCTCTCCCCTTTACGATTTAACGCAAAATCCAGACCGGGGGTTGGTGTAGAATAATAAATCCCTTGCGGACTCACTCTCTGTCAGTGTGACGGCGGCGGCGTTCACCGCCACCGGCAGAGTGATCTCCGCGTCCGGGTCCCCGGCGGGCAGGCTGATGATGGTCGCCTCCCCCAGGAGGTTACAGATCCTCTGCTGCATGGCAGTGAGGATGACGGGAACCGGTGTGCAGTCCGCGGACGTCCCCTCTATGGCCGCCCGCGCCTGGGCCACTTTACGACGGACCTCCGTCTTCATGTCGGACCACTTCTTTTTCACTTCGGGCAACTCCCGCGGACAGGTGGTGACAGAGTTCACCTTTTTCAGGATGTCGCCCCACGCGTTGTTCTTGGCCATGTGAGTGACGCCGGCATTGAAGTGGTTAACCAGTGTGTGCTTTTGTTTCTCTATTTCCTCCACAATGATTTCCACTTCGCGCTCGGAAAAATTCATTTTCCTTTTTTTCGCCACCGATACCATGTTTGCAGGGAATCCCGCGCCGGCCAGGAGCAGCGTGTGCGTATCGTACGCAAGAATAGTACTCAGTTGATGTGCGCAACGTTAATGGCTTCCAGAATCGGCTTCTTCTTCCGAAACAACAACGCTTACGTTAGCCCGGGACGAAGTTCCGCCCTGTCTCGCTGTGATTGGTGAAAAGGTCGAGGTCACGTGGTGTGCTCGCCTGACATTGGTTAAGCGCAGTGCTACTCGGTCAACGGGCCGGACGAGCCGTGTCCGCTAAATACCAAAATAAGATCCTCCTCATTCTTGAAGAGTTTCAACGCCGTAAAAGTTGAAGAAAGGCAAACTAATATTTTTCTCTTAACTTTGGAAGATTTTTCTGGAGATACGCCAGAAGGTTTCATTCTATGATAAACAAAAAAAAACGTATGCATATTTGACTGGAAGACAAAGTCGTCTGGTTAAAAACCACCCCAACAATGATTATATTCTGGTTTTTTTTCCTCTCTATGGTTTTGTTTTTTAATTCTTTCTTTCTTTTCTTGTTCTATGTTGAAAACCCTCTCATCCGTTCATCGGTTGCATACACATTCTATTTGGGTCTTTCCTTCTCCCATCCTTTATTAAATATAATAAATGTGATTTAAAATGTCTTTCAATGTCTTCAACTTGAAAAAGGGGTAAATGAGTTGTTATATCACACTCACGATGAATTGTTTGTAAGATTAATTAGCCAAAAATACACACATGCTGCTGAATGTGTATCACACCGCTTAAGTACTATAGTGATCATTTTCATTTGAGTATACAAACCGATTTCATTTTTATCTAAGTCACAGCGAATAACCCAGTGTAACCCAGTTGTGACGATTGCTTGCCTGTTGTAGTTGCTCTCTGCAGTGGACAGAGGTCAGCACGAACACACTCATTGGTCTGAGACTGCAGCCCAGTGCTCGGCAAATTATGACGCATGTTGGAACGGCTGGAGAAATGTGATATTGAAGAGTATCCGTCAGAATGAAATGAAAGGTATACAAGTATATTCTATTTGGTTTGGAGACAGTGGCATTGAGGAAAAGACTGTAAGTAAAGCTGGAGATAGCAGAGATGAAGACACTGAGGTTCTCTTTAATTGAATTAATTGTTTATTTGGTTGGGACAGTGCATGTTAATGAACACACATTAGAACCACACATGTAAATATACCACTCTGGATTGTAGCCTTGGGCTGATTTGCATCCGTTGTCCCACACTCGTACACACTCTCATTCATCCTGATCTATTGTATATGTTTTTAGTGGTAGGGGAAACCGGTGCATCCGGAGGAAATCTGCGCAGAAACGGGGAGAACATGCAAGCTCCACATAGAAAGGACCCATCCTGGCCCAGGATCGAACCTGGGACCTTCTAGCTGTGAAGCTAACCACTGCACCGTACCGTTTAGAAGTGACAAGATGGGGAGGATCAGGAACGAGTCTATCAGAGGGACAGTTCATGTTCGATGTTTTGGAGTGAAGGTCAGAGAGGCCAGGCTGAGATGGTTGGGTCATGGACAAAGGAGGGAGAGTGAATATATTGGTGGAAGGATGATGGGGTTGGAACTGCCAGGCAGGAGGTCTCGAGGAAGACAAAAGAAGATTTATGGATGGAGTGAAAGAGGACATGAAGTTAATCGTTGTGAGAGATGAGGATACAGAGAATAGGGTTAGATGGAGGTGGTTGATTCGCTGGGTCGACCCCTGAAGGGAAAAAGCCAAAAAGGAAAAGAAGCTGAAGTATCCTAACACCTTTCATTATGACTGGCATTTATTTTTTTTAGGGAGGCCAGGTCAAGTCAGATTTTATTTTTATAGCATCAAATCTCAACCCACTTGTCAGATAACCCTTTCCACGCAGAGCAGGTTTGGACCACACGTTTTGAAATGATTTAGAGAAACCCAACATCCTCCCGTGAGCAAGCACTTGGCGACAGCGGTGAGGGAGCACTGCTTTTTACCGGGCAGACACCTGCGGCTGATCCCAGCTCGGTGCAGGCAGCCTTCTGCCTTGACGGGGGTGGGGGGGGGGGAGAAAGAGAGAGAGCAGGGACAGGAAGATACAAAGCAAGAATGTGATAGAGATAGAGGGAGTATGAGGGTTGGGAGGGACAGACAACCAGAAATGATCTCTACCTTATAATACCAGCAGTGCTGACGGTTCAATGTTACTAGGTGAAATTGTATAATAACTTATAGCATATTTATTAAAGAAATAACAATGGAGGACGCCTGTTGAGATACTGTAGAAGATCAAACCACACCCCCAGGAACCTGCGGAACGAGAGCCCAGGCACTCGGGGAAGAGACGAGGTTACTATTTCACACTGATGACAGAACATATGTGCAAACAAGATGGGAAGAGTGGGAGAATTGAGAGAAGTGCATCATGGGATGTCCATCTGAAGAGCAAGCCAACGGGCGGCACCAGTAAGGGCTAGCCTAGCGCTAACTGTAAGCTTTCTCATCTACCGTTGTTTCTATGTTGGATGGGACCACAGGGAGCAGCCTTTTCTCTCTGCACATCCAGGAAACTTTGAAGCCCACGATTTTGCCAGCGATGTACTATTTTCAGACAGAATGTTCGCTTGCTGCCCGACAAATCCCATCAGCTCACAGGCGCCATGGAAACCAGATCAGAATCAGAGATACTTGATTGATCCCGGAGGAAATGTAGTAATTGAGATAATCACCGTCACACTATTATGGCTGAATGGTGTAAATATAACTGAATCAACGAGTGATACAATTAGCGTTTTAATTACATCATCATTCTGGGCACCGCACTCAAAAAGTCTGTGTGATCCCATATCTAAACTGCAGAGCGTCTGTGCAGCAATGCCTGATGAGCAGCGGCTGCGTGACAGGGAAGAAAACAAATATCACACGCTATTTTCTCAATACTGACTCATGCCAGTGTTTGCCATGTCACGGCAAACATCCTGAATATGAGCTAACAGTGTCCCCAGTAGGTGTGGTCGTTTGATTCCCGGAAATCAGACATGGCCTGATGGGATTTTTTTCAGAAAATTTAATAAATAAGCAAAGAATCGGCAAAACAAAACAACAACGGAACAAAAAGTAATTTTAAGATAAACGATGTGTATCTGAATGCATAAAAATCAAATGATGCCTTTCAATCTTTGATTTTGAACAAACAAAAAAAAAAAACACAATGACAATTCAATATATACTAAAGTATTGCTGGGCGCTATGGAGAGCATGAATAATCATACTCTGCACACAGGATTGTTACCAAGTCACATTGTAGAGCTCACTGTGAGCCCGGTAAACTTCATTCATGACATCATTGTCAAGCATGTGTTTAAAGCTCCATGGATCCCAAGTCAATATTCTACAGCATTTCCCTGAATCCGTCTCGCACCATGCTGCTGTAGACGGACTTGTACACCGTCAGAACCTCCCCGGCTGAAGGCCTGAGGCCGGGCTCCTCCTTTTTACACTCCTCGTGAATCTCAAAGAGGTGAAAGTGGACCAGATCCCCTCCAGGGGCCCTCCCCATCAGGAAGCGCGTCACGTCCGGGATCTTCCAGATGTCCGTCCTCTCGTCGTACTCCGGCATGAGATCGTCCGAAAAGGGCCGCCCTTTGTTTTTCAGAGGCCACAGCTGCTCAGGGGCCACAAAGTCACCTGTGAGCTCCCGGTGGCCGCACTTGGCCATCAAGCCCTTTGCCCGGTCCACCTCCGGCAGAGCGTCCAGGTCGTTCACCACCAGGTGAAAGTCATTGGTCAGCAGGAACTGCGAGAGGGTTTTCTCAAGGCTGTTGGAGTCACACATCACCCGCCTCCCCGCCGGGCTGTTGTGGAGGTACTGGAGGATGGAGACATAGTCCATGGCCAGCGTCAGCCGCGTCTGCCACGTGTTGTAGTGCTGCTGGTTCTCTCGTTCCAGGACGACCTCGAGATTAAGCAGCGATCCAAGCGGGTGGTACTCCGTGACCAGGGCGTGGTTGTCAACGCAAAAGCCCACCAGCTGCACTACCCAAGGACCCTGCAGGGCCTGTAACATTGACAAGCCGTGCAGGAAGTCTTCCCGGTACGCCGGGGACGAAAGTCTGGACAGCGCCACCTTCTGACTCTTCCACTCCGCCAGATATACCTGGAAAACACAAAGATGCATGCTAGCCGAAATTAAAAAACGCAAAATGAGCCTGAAGACGAGCTGAACACGACAAAAGTCAAACTGCGGTCCACACGAGTAGAAGAAAAGACCTCTATCTACCTTCTTCACCGCTCCCTGGCCTATGAGCTTCAACTTGTGGACTTGAGCTTCCACCTGCGAGCACCGGAGCCAGGGAGTGCAGTTCTTCATGGTGGTCATTTTGAAGTGTCCTGCTGCGCAGCCACCGTGGGGGGACACCACCTGCCCGCTGCTCTGATGAAGGGACTCCAAGTACAGGTAGATCAGGACATTGCTGAGGAGCAGAGCCGCAAGGCACACCAGCACCACTGGAACGGTGCGGGAGATGCTGTTGCCGCCGCCGCTCCGTCCCATGATGCTCTGCTACTGCAGGCAGGAGGCAAGTCACAGGTCAGATCTTTGTTTATTTCTCCAATATCAGCCCTGACATCAAGGAATATTCTGGTTACAGTTCAAAGTCTTTTACTGAACATATCCTACACATGTTCTAACCAAGGCTGATCATTTTAGCACATGTGACCTGGGTGGCCCAAGTTACTTCTGACCTCCTGGTGTTAATAATAACAAACATGACACGCAACCTGGAAAAATAAAGATCAGTCGTCGTCCAGTTGCAAAATCAAAAACTCCCAAATAAAAATAGGAAATTGCGACTTCAACTGAAAAGAGTGAACAGAGTGCAAAACTACGACTGCCATTGACTTTGCGAGCAAACATACAGCTGACGGACACCACGCCGGCCGTCCGGCAGCTCAACCCGCGGCTTTTAACTTCAAACTACGGCGACAAAAACTAAAAAGTGTCATTCGGGAACAAACCTGGAGCGTCGGCTCACATGATCGGGCTTCTCGACGTCGTGTACCTACGACAGAAGCTACCATTCGGTTGCGGAGCGCCGTCATTCCCGACGACATTCCATCCGCGGCAGTTGGCCGGAAGAAAGACTATTACTTCCGCTTTGGTTTACACAATAAAAGCGCGCTGTTTACGTTCCCAAGGGCCTTGAAAGCGTCACCAGAGGCCCCGTCCTGCGTCTTCTCAGTTATAAAAGAATTTAATTTAGTCTGCATTTGTCTACTCTTTTTCTACAATTGAGAAAAATAGGGTGGGGGGCTTTGTGTTAATTGTAGAAAAATGTAAATGTATTTTAATAAAGATGAATATATCAAATGCAAACGTATATGTGGAAATAGATTTGCGGCAGAAGAAAGTGAGTACACAAATCAGCATATCAGTTTACACTTTGTCCATTTCTAATTGTCGAGGAAAAAATATGACTATAATTCAGCAACATCAAAAGCCTACAATAGTTATATTTCAGCTATGCTGTATACGTATGTATACTATGTATGTATACATGTGTGTTGAATGTATGGTGACTTATGTTCATATGCATATGTGTTTGCACTGTCATATGTGTGTATTTATCTTTCCTGTTTTTTTTTTTTGTTTGTTTGTTTTTTCCCTCTAATGTTGCTGCTGCAACACCCGAATTTCCCCTTTGGGGATCAATAAAGTATTATCTTATCTTATCTTGTGCATAAGATAGCTGCATATGAAACAGCAAAATGTTTCAGGAAAAGTAACAGGAAAAATGTGGAAATCAGCAAGAGCTCTGTCAACAATGACAAATCGTACAATCAGGAACTAAGGAATCAGCATCTGGAATATTTTAAATGAAATATTTCTTGTCAGGAAATAACATTTGTTCTGATTAAGGTAAGATTAGATACACTTTATTGATCCCACAACAGGGAAATTCAATAGTCACAGCAGCATTTCAGCTTAGAAAAGTGCAAAGAGTAATAATAGAAAGAATATGCAAATAAGGGATATAAATACACACAAACAAAGACTATGTACAGTATTTGCAATAGAACAAAATAGAAAAAATGAAAAAGAGATAAAAGAAATGCCTTGTGCAGGCAATGGTTATAGGAATAAAAGTACATGATTATTAAAATGACATATTTGACGGTCAGTTTATATGTCCTGTATCTTCTTTTTAAGACTTAAAAAATCTCAAAGTGAAATCAAACTGCTCTTCATATCCTGCAGACGATTGACAAAGAGACACCGTGAAGAGACCGTTATTACCGTATATTGGCAGGCCACCCACAATAGTTCTCGGGTGTGATCCAAGAGTTTTTATTTATTTTTTGTTTTTTTTATTTTTCTTTATTTACTGGTCCAGAATATTCCTCCGAGAAGAGAGGCCACTTTAAGAGGGATCCCAGAGGGGGGTTCAGTCTGTCCGTCTGCCTCGCAGAGTTGCTTTTATTCTGAAAAAAAGCTGGCGTCAAACCGGAAGTGCTGTGGTAGCACGTAAAGACACCGATCACTTATCGCCTTAATAACGTCGCTGCAAAGACGTCCATCTGCTGCGGACAGGTACCTTAAGAATTCACTAAAACATTTTTAGAAATCTTTTAAACCGTCCAGCGAGGGGAAGTCCTGAGTTAACATTAGCTACAGACAAAGCATATTGATCCAAACAGATTTATGCGGCTCAGTGTTTAACCTGTCAAACGCTGTTAGCTCACGTCAGAACTTGTTACATTGAGAATTGATTCAGTACAAGTTCCAACCAAATTCCGGTTGTTATTTACCGATGCGGTGTGTTCGGCTTTTAAAAAAAAAGATCTGCATTGTTTGTTTGTGTGCTCCGAGCAAAGCAAGTAAAACGGCTTTGTGTTTTTTTTTTTCTCCTGTCGCTTCCTGTTTAGGTGAGGCGTGACATCTGTTTTGCTTCGATGTGTGGTTAAAAAAAATGTAGAACTAAAAACCTTACGTTTTAAAGAAGGTCAAGAACGCCCCGTTGGCGTGCCGCGGTTGTTTTTCAAATGTAAAACTCGTTTACTTATTCAAAAAAATCTATACATTTTTGTTAATTACCCAATCTCAGCATCAGGTTAGCTTACATATTAGCTAATCATTCCATCGGCACCAGTGCAAATTAGCCTACGAAAATTGCAGATTTGCTGAAATTATGAAAAAAAAAAAAGAAACAAAATAAAAGGGTTGGAGGGGGGGTTATTAGTTATTTATTCATCTGAGTTGGCTCAAAGGTGTGTGTGTACGTGCTTGTGGTCCATGACTAGACCGGCCCTGTTTCCATAGTTTCCCTGATCTTTTCCCTCCCCGCGCTGTGACGTCACCGCCCCCCCGCCGCCGCCGCGCGCTCTCAGATGAGTCACCCAGTGAGTCACTGCCATCTTCACTTTACCCCCCTTTTATTTCAGCGTCCAACACCTTCATTGCTGTTTGATATTATCTGCTATGCACCCTGCGAAAATCCAGTGCATTTCCTGCAACCGCTCGGGAAAAAGAGATGATACTGAAGCTCTGAACATTCATCCATTCACTCATCCATCATTTATACTGCCTGTCCTGCACTCAGGGTCGCAGTGGGGCTGGATGCAGATCCCAGTTGTCACTGGCAGAGAGGCAAGGTTCACCCTGGACCAGTGGCCAGTGGATTGCAGGGCCACATCACGAGACATGCAACCGTTCACCCTCTCATTCACACGTCACGTTGAGACATGCAGCCATTCACCCTCACATCACACAGAGGCATATGACCGTTCACCCTCTCATTCACAGTTCATATAAAGACATGCAGCCATTCACTCATTCATTTTGAAGCCAGTGAAACTCCTTCATGTTTATGGACTGCGGGAGGAACACGGAGAACTCAGAGCAATTCCACGTAGACACTGGAAGAACATGCAAATTCCACACAGAAAAGACCCCCTGTTGGAGTTGAGCCTTTTGCTGTGTGGTGGAAGCACTGGCCATTGTCACCACTCTGTTTACATTCGGATGCAATAATATGCTTACAAATTATTGTTTTGGATTTTTGGCTTCACTGTGGACAGCAAAATATGAATTTCATGGTTTAGGGAAACACGCTTCCAGACTGTACAAATAACGATAACACTTTGAATCTTGAATCCTGAACCGTGATGGAACGGGAAAGCTACGATGCACAATAATAAGCTGGGACATTAATAATTTCCTCGTCCTTTTCTTTGTGAAATGCACCGCCTTCATTACAGTTTTGCCTTGTCTGACAATGTCTGAATTTCGCTGTGGTTTTCAACCTTGAAACGATCATTTACAAACATTCCCCCCAGAGATGCACAGATACTGTCTCAGCTGACTGGTGTCACTCTGAAGCACCTGACATTTACAGATGGCGGTGGATGAGGTTTATCTGCGGCTGCTCACGGGGCTCCCGGCTGCACCGTTCAATCCCACTTTGCATGTTTTTAAGAGTGAGACTGAATTTTATTCTTCTCACACCTGTGCGTCCAGCAGGTAGTGGGGTTGAAAACAGAAAGGTGTCAAAATTGCCTGCCGGTAATATGGCGTAATATCTAATTTAGTTCCGGTACTGTGACAAAAACGACAACATTCCTTTGAATTCCTGGATTCTGAATCCAGCCAGTCTTGCCCACCATTGGCGTTTCGAACAGGACGTGACTGAATGTTCAGAGACTCACTCACAGGAAACTTGAGAAACGTGAAAAGTGAACTTTTCACAGTAAAAATTAAAGGTGTCAATAATGAGAACCAATAATTAGTTAACTGTTTAATTTCCCTTCACCAGTCTGCAAAAATTACTCTCACGCCGGTCAACTCAACTTCAGTAACCTACAAGCCTCCTAAAAGCAACCTTTCACAAGCCTGCAAAAAAAAAAAAAGCGATGTTGATGAGTAATCAGTTTATACTCCGTTCCGTATGTCTGCTCAGGATTCTTAAAGACGTCACAGTTTTCTGGATCCTTTTTAAAGTACTTCAAATGTGATTTGTTCTTTTGCAGGTCAGATAATTGCATCGCCGTATAATGCAGCATGTTTTGAAAATCTTATAAAAACTCCAGGTTGTAGGTTTAACACACCTGGGGCTTTTTCCTCCTGCAGACAGGCTTCGGCATATTCTTGGAGTAGCCGGAGTGTGACTCAAACATGTTAGAGGAGTGAGGTCCACCAGTCGTCCCACCGTCCCCTCGCCTCCCACCCCTCTACCACACTGAGCACCGAAGCAGGTGGGGCCCCCATCTCTCCCTCTCTCCACCTCTCTCTCTCTCTCTCTCTCTCTCTCTCTCACACCCTGACAGCTTTACGTTCACACCTGCAGGCCAGACAGAAACGGTGCAACACATTCTGAGAAGCACAGCCATGGAGGGATTCGTGGTGCGCGGTTTGGTTTTGTCGCTACTCGTTTGTCTGAGCCACAGCCGCGAAACACAAAAAGCGCTGCAGAGAGCCAAAAGGTAAAGCAGAGTTTTTAAAATATTTTTTAATTGTAGCTTTTTATAGATACCCACAGTTTAGGTACACGCACGGAAATGCTCACGCTGTGAGGAAACCGCTAGATCGTCATGTTAATCAGCTCCCCTGTTGGAGAGCAGGAACTAAAGCATTGTTGCTGTTTTCCGTCCTTCAGGACTCAGGAAAATGTTGGATCCCTTCCCAGTGACTGCCAGTCCAGGACAAATATGCCGCAGGTCTTAAACTCACCCAACTTCTCTGTGGATATCCGGATGCCTGGTGTCACTCCGGCTGGGGTGAGTCGCCTTAACCCCGCTTCAGGAATAATGTCACATTAAGCAGATTATTTTTCAACATAGGAATTAAATGTGTCATCTGAGATGGTGTGGAGTGTTAGTCATGAACAACTTCTATTGTAAAATGTCTCTGCAGTTACGGGTGTAATAGATTACAGACTCTTGTTTACGTTTCACATCCTCTATGATCACTAGCCTGACTTGTTCAACTACATAGTGCAGGGATTCAGAGTTTAAATATTTACTCTTGACCAGATCTAAACACTACGAGCTACAGATTCAACAGGCTGATACATTTGAATGATACATTTTTCAAGTGGACAAGTGGACAAGTGGACAAGTGGACACAGGGCTATGTGCGAGCACTCCTTACACATCAAAATTCAATGCAAGTCATTTGACACACACTCAGATGCGCACGTGTACAAATGTCCATTGTCAGAAGGTGTTTTGAACCTTTGCAGATGAACGGAGGGAAAACATTCTCGCCAACAAAAAGAATGAGAATTGTGGTTTTAAATAGTCTTTCATAAGATGAAAGTTTATTATCATCGCGGTTTACCATGGCAAACAAGGACAGTTGCTGTAATTTATTTGCAAATAATATCCGTTCCTCTAAGTAAACACAGCATTCTGTTTTTTATTAGCACATTTGATTGTGAATCATAAGCTGCTACATAAGTGATCAAAGATCAATTCATTTTCAAGCTGCGCTGCCAATGGTAATCATGGCATTTCCATTTTTCTCAATGTGTGTGTCACAATGAAGTAGTGTTCGACCGTGTGCAGAATACAAAGAGCGGGTATTGAGTTAAATGTCACCTGATAGCAAATATTGTATATCAGCCAGATGCATAACTTTTATTATTGCAGTAATCGATCCATCCTTATAGCTGAAGGTGTCATGGTACATTTTTAATAACTGTGTACTGGCATGAATTATCAACTAGAGCACTATTGAAGACTTCATGCTTTATTTTATGTATGTTATTCGCATGAATCTGCAGACTAGTGCAATGCACAAGCCAGGATGATTAATTTGCCTCAAATGGAAAAACTCCAAATGTACATGCTGATTCAAGTCTCACTCCGAAAGTTTTAAGACTGATCCTTAAAAAAGAGCAGCAGCGCTACTCGGCGAGAACAGTTTCTCTCGAGACCCGCGCCGAATGATGAAAACCAAACTCACTTCCATTGTAAGAGCAGCAGAGCACCCTTCATTAGTTTCTGTTGTTGTAATCACTGCTACTGTTTGGTGCTGAATACCAATTTCTTTTCTGTCATGTTACAGTCTGACACGTACCTATGCATGGCGTTTCCAGTGCCAACTAGTCATGACGCTTATATTGGTAAGTGTATTTTTTTTTAAATTAGAGTGGCAAAAAAAATTGAAGGCATTGTCTTCGGCTGAGGAAACCTGCAATATTTGCTGAAATTCAATATTGGCGCGTTTAAGAAAACGAGGAAATCGTCTGAAATGGATGTGAAATTTATGAGGAAAATCATGAATATTCTTTCTGGTTTAATTGTTCAAGACAATTTTCTTTCAAATGCTCAATTTAAGTCATAAGAATTGAATGTTCACTGGCAGAATTATGACATTATCCAAATTGTTGAACTGGGGTAGAATATTCTTAGAAATTATAGTCTTAAATCTCTGAGATTAAGTCATGAATTTAAAACACAAGAATTAAATTAGTCTGGGGCAATTCTAAAAAATTCTACCTAGAAACCTCATTTCTAAAAAGTAAAATGACGTGTATGTCTATTGTATATTGGTTAAATATTCTCGTATCTGCGCAAAAGAGACCTGTTGAAAGATTGCTATATTCTGCTAATCCATCCATTCAGAGTGATGAGTTGTCCACAGCGTGCCAGGTTGTGTTCCTCCAGGTGAGCTGGCTCTCCCGTATGGACGACTCGGCTCTGCGCTTACATTGGGGCCCGATTAGGGAAGGGAAATTTCCACACCCAATGTTCAGTGAAGCTGCCACAGGTCAACTTTGTCCAAAATGTACTTGAAGGCCCACACATTGAAATCATTTTGTTTTAGTTGTTTGTTATTTTTTTACCCCCAACACAAACACACTCTCATATTAAACTAAAAACGAGCCAATCTGTGCAGCACCCTCTCATGCCCTGGTCCGGTCCGATGGCGCTGCAGTGTGTAAACATGGGTCTGTTTGCACTGCGAAGGCCAGCAAAAGGTGCTCGGCCCCCATGCTAACTGGCCTGAACTCAATCTGTGCTCTCTATGGAAATCAAGTCTCAATGCGTGTGTTTGGAAAAAGCTCAGGCTGTAATCCGGTGCAAAGGGAGAGCGAGAGTTGAGTGGCCATAGCCAGAAGGGAAGCACAAGACGAGGCGTTGCATAAAATATTAACTATTTGTCCCCAATGTTTTTCCAGTGGACTTCATACCTCAGGCCAGTATGGACACCGTCCATCACATGCTGCTTTTCGGCTGCCAGACTCCCTTCTCCACCAGTAACTACTGGTAATAGCAACCTCCGACTCGAAATTGCTGTTTTCTTTTTTCCTTCATTTTTTTAAAGTAAAAAAAAATGACTCCAATTTACAATACAGCAAAGTAATTTATAGAAGTTTATTTTATTGTGCTGATATTACCCACACAACACCTCTAGTGCCTCTTTGCTGTCTTTTATTACCTCATAAATGTCATCAAATGACATTTTAATCCAGACATTGCACCGTTATAATTGCAATGTTGTCAGTAGTTTCTTTAATGTCAGGCAAACATGTGATGTAGTTGCTGATCAGATTTCTCTCATCACCAAGTGTATTATTTTACTTTTTCACTCATCATGAAGTGCCCGTTGTGAATACAATGCCGTCACATTATTTTACATTCGTCCGCTGGTGGTGCAGCATGTGGTCACCGCTGGCCTGGTTATCGGAAGACACACATTTCTTTTAAAGTAAAAAAAGAAAGTGGAATATAATCTCTTATATAGCAACTGAATGACCCGTTAGTCACTGTGGTTTCCTCAAGTCTTCATTTCATTCAAACATTAGAAGCTAGGAGTTGCTGTGGGTGTTTGTTTCCCTCCCTGGGTTTCTCCCTCTCTCTGTCTATCTAATTACTTCTAACTTCTAATCTAACCTTGTTACCATCCAATCACTCCCTCCATTGTAAATGTGTCGCCTCGTTCTCCAGGGACTGTGGAAGTGTGCAAGGCACGTGTGAGAATGGAGCCTCCATCATGTACGCCTGGGCTCGGAACGCACCCCCGACCAAATTACCCAAAGGTAGGACTTTCAAAGGGATGTTGCCATGCCAACATAATCAATGAGCGTCTCTTCATCAGAACATTGTTCCCCTGAAAATACATGTCGGCGAGAAGAAACATGTCAAGTATGGTTTTGAACTATCAAAGATGCTTATGAATACCCTACATTTTTTTTATTTTAATTTCAAATAGTTTGGATACATTTTGAGTTTTTATGCTGCATATTGTGTTTTCAAAACATTTTGTATTGTATTTATCAAGTTGTTGCAATAAGTTGGCTTTATTGTCATTTTTACACTGAGTAAGGCCGATGTTGGGTCTCTACAAAATCCACTTTCTTTGTCAAACTGCGTTTATAATGTGTAATATTATCAATTGACTACAACGACATTTTATTCGATATATGAAGATTCCTGCAATGTGGAATAGAAAAGATAAAACATGAAATTGTATTGTGACCCATGCATGCATACCTTGTATATATCCTGGGGGTTCTTGTTAATATTCAGCTTTAAAATGTACTGTTCTACATCTTTTAGTTCTTACTGCTGACTTGTCTATTAGGCTGAAATAGTAAATAGCGCTTTGCAGGGAGTCAAATGAACAGGTGTCATTATGAAGTGTCAGTAAACTGCAAGATCCAAATTGTCATGGCCGACCTCACTAGCAAAGGTCCAAAGGGTTAATCTGACCAAATCGATGTTCCAGGCTTTCATCGGTGCAGCTCAAGATTACAGCTGTTGCCAGATTAGCAGCAGTATCTTTGGAGTACACTCATCTGTTCTCGACTTTTAATCCGCTCTGTATACCTGTTTGGATTAATGTCTGACCTCAGCCCCTGCTCTCTGTCGTCCCTTCAGATGTTGGTTTTAAAGTTGGACGCAATTCAGGAACATCCTACTTTGTGCTCCAGATCCATTATGGAGATATCAGTTCTTTCAGCGGTAGGTTTTAACCTGGGTGATGTAACACGGTGCAATGTTAGTGTTGTGTCGACTCCTGTTCCCCTATCAATGTGTATTTCTCCGACCTGCACCAAATCCTCTCCCTAACTCACACCAGTTATCCTCTGATATGCTAAAGCTGACATCAACATTGTCCCAACATCAACCTGTTATCTTATTAATACCGAACCATAACCTTAATCCTGCGCCGCTGCAGATGTCTAATGTCGGGGTGAAACACATTTAGATGGCGAAGCAGTGTTTCACACAGATGGTATCAGATGGGTACATGCTTATGTGAGGATTAAAAATGTAAAAATGCACATCTGGCTGTGCTATTAATTTCTCAGCGTATTACAAGAAATGTTAATTTTCCAGTAGTCTGTAGTCTAAAGAAACATGCAACTAAACTGAAGGGAAGGGAAGACTCTGGGTGCTAAATCAAGTTTTAATTGAGTTTGGGGTTCCTTTTCACCCTCAGACCATCACAAAGACTGCTCAGGACTCACATTAAGAATGACATCCAAGCCGTGAGTGTTTACGTCGAAGAAGGCGCTTTTCCTTTTTGCCGATACTGTAGCGCTTGTTTTCCCCCTGTGTTTTATTCATGTCTTTCTTTCCCCTCTCTTCATGAAGGCAGCCATTTATTGCTGGAATATATCTTCTCTTGTCTATGGACACAGTTATCGCTCCAGGAAATAAAGGTATGTTTTGGCTATTTTTTTTCTGTGATGCACATTTCCCCCAAAAATCCATTTGCTCATCCACTTATTTCCTTTCCACTTATCCTTGGCTGGATCACAAGCCTCCTCACAATGACGAGGATAAAAATCATGTGTCTGATTCAAACTCAATAACTCCTGTTCATGGGCAGCAAAGTGGTGCAGTTGTCAGTTGTCACTTTTAGCTGTTAGAATTAAATATCTCTTCTCAGGGATCACATGAAGAATCCTACGTTCTAACTCTAAGTTTGAATACAGGGTTTTGCAGATATTGAGGACTAATTACAATTTTACTTCTAAGTTAAAGAGCTATAAATGCTTCCAACCACTCACTTTCCACAGGAATGCTGATTATTTCAAAAACCGCTGCACACAGCTGGGTTACGGTCACATTTTTAACTCGTCATAGTGCCGGGAATTCAATTCTGGGACAATTTTCAAAGAGGTCGTAACTGAAAGTTAAGATACTACACTTAACTTGCATTATCTCGTGTCTTAAGGGTGATTGCCCAAGGTCTTGCTCCGTTACTCTTTCTTACAGACAGTAGAATTTAGTATCACCTAAACGTGCTTTTAGATTTATTGTGGTTTGGTTTGCAGTGACATAAATGTATTTTCCTTCACAGGAAATGTAATGTTTTAACTCTAATCAATGTATAATCACATTGAATAAAGGAAGACATCAGTATATTGTCCATCTAACCTGCCTGGGTCCACATTCTAGTTCTGCTGTCGGAAATCATTAAATGGCAGAATGACAATCTGCCCTGACATCGCTTTTTTTTTTTTTTTTTTTTTCTGATCCCAAGTTACTAACGCAGACGTCGCCTGTGAGTACGCTTCGCCCCCCATCTACCCGTTTGCCTTCAGGACGCACACACACCCCCTGGGTGGGTCATTTGAAAGGGTTTTTTACTCA
>CAAKHD010004943.1:0-25000 GCA_901007705.1 Fistularia tabacaria | reverse complement strand
TTTCTCTATGCCATTCCTCCTTCACACCTGCCCGTGACTTCAGTGCATCAGTTTGATCATTTAACACCTGCCATTCACCAAAATCATTGTCCCAAATTATTATCCTGAGGTTTATTGTGACTTCACTGACTCACTCTCCTCTCACTATCATTTCATCAGACATGTCACCTGCCTGCCTCACCTGCTCAGCATCAGGGTTGATCCAAAAATCTTTACTAAGCCCTGAGATATTCCTCAGAAGGTCTACTTTCCTGGATATCAAAGAGGTCTGGACTTTCTAGGGGCTGAGCGCTGCTGAAGCCAATGTACCAAAAGCAGAATTTAGGAGACTTGTATTGGTCACTTTGGATGCAGTGCACACAAGGAAAGATATCCGAGTATTTTCTGTTCATCTGCAAACATATTAAGTTAAGTTTTGCCAACTTATTGTATATACGTGGATTTGGTTAAATTGATGCAGCATTCAGTGTTTCAGTGCATCCTGATGTAATGCACTTTTTTTGTTTTTTGTTTTACATTAAAACAATAATTTTTACTTATCTAGCCTTGTCTTGTCTTATTTTAGTCTTATCAATTGGCGAAATGTAGAGTAAATAATCTCCTAACCTGAGAACCGGAATGAGAGTGATTTTATTACTACTGCAACTATTTTATGTTGACCCATTGCAACATTACATTATTCTTTATTTTTTTGTTTCATATTAAGATGCAGAATTTTTATTTCATTAAAACTTCTTTACATGTATCCTCTCAGGCATACATCTATACCCTCTCTCCAAAAGGTTGTACTGTCAGCTAAGTTGACCAAACTGAATATAATTTTTGATCATTTTGCAAATGAGACTTTTCTAAAGGAAAAAACTCCAACATTACATTACCTAATCTCTGCAGCAGTTATGAATTTTTAACTGAGTCTTGTAGAATAAGAACCCCATCCTCCTCCAAGAGTTCTGGCAAATGTTGATACTTTTATGTCAAGTTGTTTAAAAATATAGCTGTACCCTTGATAAAATGCAGACAGTATTTTGAGGGTAATGCTAACTCTGTAGTTTGCAAAACCACGATGATTTGCATTTTAAACTCATAAACCAAGTAATACTTTCAGATCATTTGCATATATGAGAGGAAATAATGTTTCCTCTCAAAAAGAAATGCACTTATACTGAATATTTTGTTTTCCTATCCATTACATCAGTTCTACAACAGGAGAATTACCTGCCAGCCTTTTAATCAACAGAAAAATAACAGCAATGCCTGTGCTGGTTTTTAGGTTGGATACAACCCCAACCACAACATATCCTTTGTGATTTTTGCTGCAGAAAAGACATGAGCAGTTTTGTTTTTTTCCCCACTCGTATTGTTTTTTAAAAACAAAAATACATTTCTGCTTTCAGAGGGCAGACCCTGTTTTTCCTACCACCTTGGGATCGCCTGAAATGTCCTTTTGCTTTGTATCAGAACGTTTTGCCATCTTACTTGGCTTCTCAGAATGTTTTTATGAGACGACTTGTTCCCCTGGCAGAGACAAAGGGCATCTCTCAGAGAGCGACTAATGGGCAGCACAAAGTCTTAATGCCGGTGCTTTTATCACTCCTTGTCTCGGCTCTGGCTCGCTGATTGTAAGGGAGCTTATGCCAGCATTCTGCAGAATACATTTCTAATCCTCGCTTATGTAAAGACTTTCAGCATCTTGAAGTGATCCACAAGAACTCAAACAGCTGTTTTCCAGAGATTGAGATGATATGCGGCTTTTTCATACAGCAGCTCTGATTGAAACCAGTGGATGTTTTTTGGGGATAAACTAAATGTGGAGAAGTCCTGTTTGTGTGTAAAAGCTAAGCAGCTGCAGCTGAAATGAACCGGTTATCATTTGTTAAATTTGCCATAAAAGAAAGACTTGGAACGATAAAAAAAGCTGCTGGAGGTACAACCCAATAATTACTGTGCCTCTGTCAGTATCACCTGCCTACACAAAGCCTCAGTGGGAAATTTGCCATTCAGTTCAATCTTTCCACACCACATTGTTTTATTCAGTCAGATGATTCCCTGTGTTGTCATCTCTTTCAGGGTTCACAGCTTAGCATAATCCCGCTGTCTCCTGAAACCAAAGGATCATTCCATTTCAACCTTAATGGCTTCTTCACCTCACTTACAGTAAAGCCAAGCGGTGGTCAGCCATGTAAACCAGCCCAGATTACCGCGCTGCCCGAGGCTTACTGCATGTGCACACATGTCTGAGTTGAAGTCACTCAATATTAGAGTTGAGACAAAATAGTTGGAATAGTGGCTAAGAGCAATATTACATTTGGATTGAGGGGCCTGAAACTACAGCAGCCTCACATGCAACTCTATACCTTGCCTGACGTAAAGAGATGCCCGCTGATGCTTTGCCCCACACAGCTTGCTGACACACACACACACACACACACACACACACACACACACACACACACACACACACACACACACACACACACACACACACACACACACACACACACACACACACACACACACACACACACACACACACACACACACACACACACACACACACACACACACACACACACACACACACACACACACACATACACATACACATACACATACACATACACATACACACATACACATACACACACACACACACACACACACTGGGTGGAAGAGGAAAGATACAATAGGTTTACTCTAGTGTTCCTGTCTAATGTGTCCTTTTTGTTGTGTGAAGATGCAGGAGGGACAGTTGGGACAGATCATACAAAGAAGGATACTGCCTAGCTTCCTATGTTACCGTAGTACTCACCTGCGCAGGTGGAGGAGGGCGATGTGTGAAAAGCCATTTCACTTCAACTCTGGGTGACTCCGGCAGGGCAGCGGGGGCTTGTTTCAGTCAGCCAGCCATGCTGGTTTGCTGCTTGCAGCAGGTGAGAGGAACAACAGCAACACTATGACTCAGTAGTGCAATCCTCAGCTCAGTAGAGGCTTAGCTCTGCTGGGATAATACTCCTCTCCAACTGGCTGGCTGGGTTGCAGAAACTCCACAACTCAGCTTATTGTGTCCATGCGCCTAATGCACTGCACACCAGGCTCAGACTGGCTAACAGACTAGCTAGCCGATTGGGTGTTTGGCCATGGGAGCCATGCAAATGCAAGCGGAGATTATTGGGCAGTAATTACTGTGCCATCTGTTAAGGTTAATCTATGAACTCATGAGTCATAAAGGGTCAGTTTTATATAGATTATGAGTAAGAATTAAAAAATATGTATTTTCGTGTATGAAAATTTGAACGACTCATTTCTATTGCAGTGCAGAGATGCAGGCAGTTTATACATTTGAAGTAGGTAGATTAACTCACATATCAAGGTGGGTAAAGCAGTGCATGCATGTGTGTCTGCACAATGTTTTCATAAACTCTCAGCTATAATGTTTTGATAATAGCATTTGCACTTGTCCCCCCTCCCCCCTACTATGACATAACTGCACATTGCGCGGAGGCCACTTGGACAGCAGAGGGAAAGATGGCCATGGAGGAGGATTTGCACAGACTATGCTCTCCCCCCCTGGGCAGCAGTGAAATCATCAGATAAAGCGAAACATTTACGACAAAGAATCTGAATTTGACAATACCATCAATATATTTCCCATTTATTTTACCCTACGTTGCAAAAACATGTCTTTTTTGCTGGTGCCCAGTCTTTTATCATCAGATGCTACTTCTGCAGTAGTGAGTTGTTGACATCCTCGCATCTCCTGACCATGGCATTTCTTTGAGCGGGCTTCACTCGTTTCCCGAAGACCTTTTGTATGCTTTTGAAAGAAAACGTACAACATTTGGCCCTAATGTCTGTTAAATACGAGCAGCATCCCTGAGCTCTTTCAGCAGTTTAGGTCGACTAAATGCGTCAAATGCATCCAGAGAGAAGTGGCGAGAATACTGCTGCAGACCCCTCGGAAAGTGTGGACGTCCACAAGCAATTTCCCATTCATTTCTTCTCTTCTTGTCCCTTCGAAAGCTCTGTAGGCTAGCATCAGCCCCTTTGTTTCCCGGGGACTGGAAATTACACCCAAAAGCAGCACAATGTAGAATTTCTTACTGTATAAACTGCGAGCGAAAGTTAACATTAGCTTAAAGCCAAAGTCTACATGAGCAACCTGTATACTTCATCAACCCACGATGCATTGCGCTAGTAAAACAATGGTGGCACCCCCTCCCAGGCGGGTATCCCTTTACTACTGCACTCTACTGAACAACGTGTGAGCTCAAACGGGATGAAAACAGGTCCACCCCGTTCTGAGGGGATGACCCATCCATTAAATGTTCTGGAGAAGTGGAACAACACGGGTTTAGGCTGCAAAGATTCCCACAATAGCTCGATCGTTACGGATTTGGAGTTTTGGCCGTTTGTAACCTTCATCCGCAAAAGTGCATCCATTTAGTTGAATCGAACCTTTGGTTCTGTTTCGTTCTGCCACCATATATGGCTCCAGCAGTCACAGGAAACTATGGTATTGTTATCAGTCACTTGATGTCACCATCCCCTGCAATTGCTTATTGGCTTTATCTCTTTGATCAATACTATCCCTATTAAAATGATCTGAGGACTGAACTAAAATTAACTCGTCAACTCGTCTGGGGGGGCCTCTGGTCCTCCTCAGGCTGCGTACCATACAGGGATAAAGTTCTCCATACATTCATGTGGCACCAGACACTATTGTCAACAACCCGTGATAAAGAGATAGCCATCCTAATATATGGCAAAGACATATAGAAGTAATGAATTATGGACATCCATTCATCATTTTCCTTTAGGGAGTCGTCAAATGTATCATCATTTACTGACAACAGAATATTTAAAAACACATTTCTACCAAGGACCTTCTTTAGGTTGTGTTTATGTGCAGAGAAAAAGCAATATTAAAGGCAAAAGGCAGAAAAGTGACCGTCATCAAATGCTTTCCAGTGACAATATTTGGGTCCACCTGTCGGCTCAATATAGGTTGGATAAACATATTTCATTAACCATTTGGGAAAATCATTAAAATCACATTTGTTTGCTTAATGAACATCTATGTCCTTTCCTCCCACAAACACACGAGGCGTGCAACACATTGTGAATGCCCTTTCATATTTTCTCAATACTTTTTTCAATATTCATCGTAACACTTTTAAAAACAATAAAATGGCCTTTGTCACTAGGGCAACAGAACTGAAGGTGTTTCAAATGATGTCTTTATATAACAAAGGCCTGCTTCTCCAGAGGGGCTTGTATGATTCGCTGACGGGAGGGAGAGTAACTGATGATAGAGAGAGATCACCTTTTTCCTTTCCCTTTTCATATTGCAGTCCTTCTTCCTCCCCATCTAATCAGCCAGCCTCCGCAGGGACTAATTGTCGTACCCGATGGTAACTGAAGCTAAATACAGATAGAGACTGAGAGGCCGTGTCGGGATGCACAAGCACATGCACACACTCTCATATACATACACACTAGCAACATCCTGTGCACGTTTAATTCTTTCAGTAAGGGTATCTGATGTGGCACAGTAACTGGTCCACACACACACAAACACACACAAACACACACACACACACACACACACACACACACACACACACACACGTGTGTGCACAGAGAAAGACACATGCGGTGTCCAGTTACAGCTGATGCAGGTACATTCAAGGTATTAAATATTCAGGGCTGTAATATTAACAGAGACATGTTCCCATTGAGGAAACCAATAAAAGGTCAAGTTTGAACTTCAGGCTGGTCTGTTACCATGTAGACAGTCCTCGGGTGATTGAACATTACCTGCCTTGAATGCCTTTACACTGAGGGTTTTAGACACAACACTGCCAAGTGCCAAGGTGGATGAAACACTCGAAATTTGTAGAAAAAGTGTTGAGTTCAAGGCCAGCCGATGGGAATACTGGAGATATAATTGGGTTCTTTGGTCAATTCAGCAAATTATCATCAAATAATCAAATATAAGTTTTCTTGTTTCAAAAGATTCCTGTACATGCTCTTCATGGGGGAGACTTCTAATCCAAAGGTTTTTTTATTGCTAAAACTCAACCGCAAAGTTGGGTTGCCCGAACAGAATCGTCTGGATCTAAAACTTCAATCTACCTACATAACTCCAAAAAAATGGGGGGCGGGTTGTCTCTCCAGGTAAAGGAAGTAGAATCCAGAAAAAAAGCGAAATCCTCAACAATATATGCAGTAGAAGAAACTGACAGCCGCCATAACTTGTGTTTCTCAATATGTTTGTATTAAGCATTCATTCATTCATTCACAGCAAAATCAGAATTAAAAATAATGTCGAAAGTTATTTATCAATCCAATGCGTTTGACCAGGGGTGTGTGGGTGTGTTTTCGTCAGGTTTGAGTGACAGTAGCACACCAGCCCACGCACGCAAGCCAGCAGCTGTCATCAGATCCAAGTATTGCAGCATTCAGACTGATGTGGTACAGTTTTACATTACTTCCAGTTATGCTGTCCTTTTCAGTGTTGTAAGGATATATACATTTCTCCTGTGGCACAAAGTTGACATTTGAAACGGTTTGTAATATTTCAAATTTTAAGCAGATATTGAACTCTTATGATTTCAGTGGTTCGCGTTCATCGAAAATTGAGAATTCTTGCGTTTTTAGCTCAGGAGAAGTCCTGTGCGTAGGTCCGTGTCGACTGAGCGCTCAAGTATGCACCGCCAAATGTGAATAGTAACTAAGAACAGACTAAGCAATATGTATTTGCGCCAATTCCTCATTTTGACATTGAGGTGGCAGCATACACAATTTGGGAAGACTAGGAAAAAGAATTGTGCTCCTGGTGTCGGCCAACCTTTTCGTGAATAGATTGCAAGCACAAATATTGACAAATGAAGGATGGATGATTAGACTCCCTGGTGAAAAAAAACAAGAGTAAGTGTGTGTGTGTGTGTGTGTGTGTGTGTGTGTGTGTGTGTGTGCGTGCGTGTGTGTGTGTGTGTGCGTGTGTGTGTGTGCCTGTGTGTGAGAAAACCGCTTTAGCTAAAGTAGAAATGCAATTAGAAGGGAAAATAAATGAATGGCCTCATGGCAGAAAAGGAACAGTGGAAGCGTGTCCTTCCAAGTCAAGTGGCGGTTAAGGTACAAATATCCTTAAAATAAAAGTTGGCTATTTTACGCTGAACGATTGGCAAAAAGGCTTTATTGCACACACACTTGGAAAAGTGATAGGCCTTCCGGTTAGTAAAGATGTGTGCGTGATCAACACTAAGTGTCACTAATTCTATGATTTTGTTCCTTTACTTTGCTGAAAGTCTTGGTATGGAGATTGAATGTAAACTGTTTGGTAAAATTGAATTATCCATTTAAATTAATTTTATACATGTCAAGTCTCCAAAGTTAGTTTCACAAACACAGGAGAAACTTGTGGAGCTCAGGAATGTAATAGCAACACACAGCCCAGAGTCTCCAGGGAACCCATACCAACTTTGTACATTTGCAGTGCGAGATAATCAGTTGGAAAAACAGCACTCATTAAAAGATATTATTGTCCAAATAACTATAGGGAAAGGTTGATAACTAGTTTTAGGGGATCATACACCAATTCTACTGCGGTGCTAACATTAAACATGAAAAGAAAATGAATGAATGAGGGCATCTCCAACACATGCCATGTTAATTTCACACAGATAGATCATGGATTGAAAGGAAAAGCATAAATCTAAATTCATATTTGTCAGACCACTTAAAGGATGTCACCATAAATAGAGTGAATTTTATCACACCCACACATCATAATCATATACATTCAAAGGGAGCATGTACACATTTACATAGAAATACATGCATGTGTGTGTGTGTGTGTGTGTGTGTGTGTGTGTACATTACAGATATTACATAGGGACACATCTTCATGTTTCACAAATTACCCCTTGTTAACCACAACTCCTTCAAAAGTGTTAACAGGTGAAAACCATTACAATGAAGATGTACAATTCAGCGCAAAATATTCACACATAAAGCGCACGCGCACACACACACACACACACACACACACACACACACACACACACACACACACACACACGGTAATTTCCCTCGTCGTCTGATCTGGTTCATGTCTTCCTGGAAAGGAACCAGAGATAATAGAAAGTGAATCGATTCTTAACGCACCAACGTACTCCAGTTTCTTCCTCCTCCCTCCTCCCACACCTCGCACATCTGTCAGAGCCCACGAGGTTATCGTTCCCAAAATAGCCAAACATATTGTATTCCTGTAAAATGTTTGGGGTGAACAAATGAACAAGTTGTCTCCTGAAAATCCATCTGTCACCAGAAGCAACATGCCATGACTTGTTGACTAGCAATGTTGACTTGCCATGACTAGCAAAATGTTATTGTGCGCCATTCAATAAAAACTCAAGACTTCATCTAATTTTGGACCGAATTTGTAACAGCGTAACGCCTAGACTAAAACAAAAAATAAACTTTTTCAAATAATACATGAGTTTGCAATTGGCTTCACGAGTTGTAGTATTTGTTAAGACTATCTTCAGCAGTGATCTGGCGATGGATGTGGTGAAAGAGGACATAAAGTTGGTTGGTGTGAGAGAAGAGGATACAGAAGAGAGGGTTAGATGGAGGCAGAGGATTTGTTGTGGTGAAAGGGAGCAGCCAAAAGGAAGAGTAGAAGAAGACCTGCCATACGGTATCTCCGAACATTGGTTTGACCAAAGGGGCACAAGCAGAAAGGAAGCATCAAGTGAGATGCCATCTATATCTATACATATGCAGAAAGCAGTAACAACCTGAGAATGCCCTCTAAACCTCCAGTAGAGTTTGGGGACTTAATTGGTGAGAAGCCATGAGCTGCACCCAAAGCATTTGGAGAAAATGTTTTATCACTTCTGTGAAAGTAGTTGTTACTCTTAAACATTCTGAGGGTGCAATTCATCTCTTCTACCTCTTCTTTATAAAGTGCTGGTGAAGTCAGGGCTGTAAATGGATGAAATCGTTCTGTCCGGATGCCAAGTGGAACATCTTATTTAAGTAAGGAGAAGAAATTCTTTACTGATGTTCTTTGCCTAAAGATAAAATGCATTTTATCGTAGTGCTGAGATCCAAGAGTCCTCGCTTTTGCACTTATTGAGTTGTTTTGAACATATGATATCAGCAGCTAAATAACAGCGAAAACAATCACTCAGCAACATTTTCAGTGTGGAGGTGTCACAGAGCTACTCCCTGCCAATCAGTGATGTTGTAGATTCTCACTGAGCTCTTGTGTCTGTAGGGATCTTTTTCATCACGATTACAACAATATGTGCTGAACACAAACTGTAATGCATTGCAGCTATTTTTCAGGGCTGGAATAGCTCAAGTTCCTTATTAAATAATTTCATCCCTCATGAGACTGACTGGGTCCTGGTTTGTGTTTTACTGATGAGGCACAGATCAGCAGTCCTATGGAGGTGATCATGTTTGTTTTCTGATAAATTTGGAAAATTGAGGAAAAAAATCCAGTTAACTGCCATCAATCATCCTTCGCTGAACACACATTGAATTATAATGTGATGGACAAAACAAGAAATTTGAATTTGAGAGTTCGAGCTACACTAATGGCTTACTGCCTCAATGATCCACATGTTGCTGCCCTGTATAGTCCAAAAAAAAAGATGGCAAGATGAGAGAAGCAGGAAATACATTTTACAAAGTAAATGCTAATTCAGATCAAGCGATGTGATGCAATCTAGTTAGAAAATAAACCCGAATTTCCTAGATATGATTCCCTCAGGATCATATTTTCAATCCTTCATTGGCACTCAGAGGAAAGCAACATAAAAGAAAAATTCAATTCCAACACTGCACAAGATAGAAAGAGATTGCGAAAGCTAATTATTGATCCAATCCATTCACGTTCCACAAAGTTGAGTGAATCAAGTCAGCCTGCATACAAATTCAGCGCTTCAACAAAGATGTAAACAAAAAGAAGAAGGCTCTTCTGACTAATCCATTCAGACTTTAAACAAAGTGTATGTCAAACCACATACAGCACTTGGAAGCCATAAAACCTGCAAAGAATAGCCTCATTCTTCATGTGGTTTACACACACCCACTCCAGCTTCTAATGGAGCAGTGATTAAGACAGCCAGAGAGATATCTGAGAGAACGAGACGCTCATGGGGGAGATGTGTGTGAGGGCGGTGAAAGTGCACTACCTAGTGGTACGAAACGATGCATCACAGTCTTGGAGATGACGAAATGTAGTTCATAAATTCATGTAAAGACTGTGGTGCTGGATTTTTGTAATTAACCCAGGCACCTTTAAAATCATATCAACTAGTTTAAGATGCTGCAAATCTGGAAATATCAAGTTACTTTGAAAACCTATTTTCTTTGATTTCTTTTTAAGACATTATTTAAAAATCATCTGGATGTTTCTATTAGGCGAATAAGTGAATAAATCAACTGTCTGATCATCCCCCACCCACACACACACTCACAAATAACCACATACACTGTGTATGACTAAGTAACATTGAGTCTGAGTAACTTTTCAAATTAGCCCAAGTTGCAAGAACACCTTTTACCTCTACTTTTAAGTAACCATTCTTTTACTTAAGCAGAATATTGTCAACCTTTTAACGTTTAGTAGGAACCATCGGAAATGGGAAAAAACACTTTAAATGTGCTCAAAAGTATTCCAAACTGCAGGATCTGCAAGGAATAGTTGAAAATGCCTACACTGAATTGGATGTACAATGTAAAGGAAAAATACGGACACAGAAAATATTTATTCCCAAATGTTGGGGTAAAAATAGAACATGGATGTCGAGATAGTGAAAGTAAAGACAAGGAAGTTATAGTACATAAATTTAATTGTCTTATACACTTTAACGCCAAATGAATTCCAGTTATATTCCATGGCTAAGCCTGATGGAGAACATTCAAGGGACAGAAAACATAATATATAACAACACTTGTTTCAAATGGAAGAATTTAACATTTATCTGAATGCAATACTGATCTCTGAGGTTTTGAGCAGCTTCTGTCTCAAGCCTGGAAGTCACTTATTTTCATTGATGATTTAGTTGGTTATGCTGAAATAATCCCTGGTTAACATAATTGATTTGATCAAATTAATAGCAGATTTAAATGTTGCTAAGGATCCACACAGCTCATAGAAAACATTTAAGTTTGATCCTGTGCAGAATTACAGCAGTTTACTGAATTAAAAAAAAAAAAACATGTCGTGGCAGCATAGAAGAATTATGTCTTCAATAGCCATGGAAGACAAAGAGCTGAGCTAACACTGATGTGTGTTTATGTCCGCAGCACATATTCATATCACAAATGAAGCAGAAATGTCAAGGTATTTTTAAGGTCCCTGTGCAAAAAAATGTTATTCATTTATGAGTAAGACTTGGATCAATAGACATAACACAAAATCTCTGACCATGAGAATTTCATTTGTTCTTCAAAAGGTAAAAGGACGCAGTTGACATTGTTGTGTCTAAAACATATTTGTTTCTTCAGCAGGAGTAAGGTGGAAAAATGGCAGACAGGAAATTATCTGGCCTTGAACAGTGACAGAACTCTTAAATAACCTTCTCATGACACTAATTTTGTATCAAAAAATACAGTGTTTGAATTTCCAAAGGTTTCATAGTCTAAACTTTTGGCCCTGGGGATTCCACGACACTGCAAATGAGAAAAATTAGATAAAAAACAGCAGAAAGAGACCAAATATATTCTTTTGGCAATTCATTATTGTACTTGCCATCAGCATCGAGTCTCTACAACTAGTCTGACTGTATATATTTGTATCAAAAAATACCAAACATCCAACTTGATGAATTGCCACATTAAACATTTCTCCACTGCTTTCACGTCTTATTAAATACATACAATGTTTGATTTGAACGCACCATGTTAAGTGAAGTGCTGCTCTTCTTCTTTTAGTTCATCTTATAGACAAAAAAGGACAGTCAGAGACTTCTATAGATAACATTTTGTCTCATAAAGGAATCTGAATACCCCTGGCTCCCTGACTGTTTGTATTTCCAGCAAATTTGGCATTTCTCTACTTAAACCATAACTCCTGTTGCAAACAGACTTGAAAAACATGTGTTTGCTGGCTTGGTTGTGGCCAAAATCTTTGTGATATTGTTTTTTTCTCTCCACACTTATCAGCCTCAATTTTGGTTGCAGTTTGTCCTTTGACATTATTCAGGATTCAACAGATCTACCGAATTCGTATTCGTATTCCAATCATCTCTTCATGAACAAAATCGATATCTCTCTAAAATATCATCTTTGCATCTCTGTTGCTATCACAATATGTTGTGCAAAAATGTCATATATTTCTTCTCCAGTACTGTCCAGAGTTTTCAGCCTCCTGCAGGAACCCAGTTCTATTAATCTTGGTTACATCAGAGTAAAAGAAAGAAACTCATCTGTCCATTGAGTTTTATGTGGATCGTTTTTCCACGCCCTGCTTGATCCCCAGCACCAGGTGAACAAACCAATTGATCTGAACCATCCATCCCTTCTCCCGGCAGATCTCTATCTGGTCCAGAAGGTGGCGCTGAGCCTCATCCTCGCTCCGGCCAACAGTCAGTGCCTCGCGGATGTACTCAATATCCTCCTTACTGGTCAGCTGGGGCATGCCTGTCATGTGTGTAAATATAAGTCTCAATAGCAACATCTTGGACCATCTGTTATATTGTTAAGTGGCCTTGACTACTTTGAGTATCACAGAATTTAATTTCAAAACCCTGTCATGTAGATGTAATGCCATCGAATGAAAGCTAAAGACAGCTGTATTGGCTAGAGAACAACAGGAAGAACAGGGTGGATTTAGAAGATGATTTTTTTCCAGTTTTCAGGAACAGAATGAAAAGAGAATCTGCTACAGAACCTTGGTGAATATCTGAGAAGTTACAAAAATAATGTTAAAGAAACAATAACGTACCAGTCATGAGCATCATGGAAAAGAGGATGATGAGCAGATTGGTGTGGTGCCGAAGAGCAAGGTAAGCCCTCACACATACATCCTGTAGAGGCCAGAGAGACTCCAAATTATATGCATAGACAAATGCAGAGAAAACAGCAGAGTCCTGCCATTTGGAAAACTAACATTACACAGCTAAACATAGCACCTCAGATGTTTTTCAAAATTGACGTGACTCAAGGTTAAAACCAAATATCCTGGAAAGTCTCACTTCACCTACATAAGTTGTGGAGTGAAATAGATTACATTTGAACCGATTCTATTTTTTGCTAATCAATGGTGAACACCAATCATGTGTCACAGATCATTTACATTAAAAGGTAGCTTCAAATCATTTTCAATGAACGAGATGAAAAGGTTTTTTATGTAAAATATAATTAATTTTTCTATGGCAGCTGACATTTGATAATTTCTTTCCGATATCAGGATGAAGGTTTTGAATATGAGGCATTGATTCCACTGACATTTTCACATGACAGAATTAAGTGATTCTTCCTAGCTTGTTTATTTTTATTTACAGCTCAGGAGTTCTACCCTTCACTCAATTGTATTGCTTTATTACCTAACCATTTCGGGAGGGACACAGCAAGAAGTGAGATTATATAGGTGTAGTATTTAAATAACTGTTTTTAGCTGCCTCATTGATCAATGTCCAATCACAATTGAACTGAAATGATCGGGGCATTTTATGAACCATATGAGCCCTGTTGTGAGTTGGCTTTACCACCGGGTAATGGATTCTGTCTTGGATTTGATTAGTAAGAGCCAGTGTGTCCAATGTAAAACAGATTGGCAGCCAGATTGGAAATCAATACCACTTGGTCATCTCGAGGATTTAAGTTGATCAGTAAACATTTAGAAAAAATATATAAATCAAAACATTTTCTCACAGGAATTGTAAAAAGTGTAATTTCATCTATCAACAAAGATCTTCAGACATCTACAACTAAGAGACCTGAAAATGTTCCTGGTCAATAACTTTGGTGCATGATTGCAATAAGATATAGTACATTATCAGTTGTTTATTCACATGAATAACTTCCATTTTTAGTACCTGGAATTTCTGAAAGTGGAGGCTGCTTTTCTTTCCTGATGTTCCCATGACATACAGGAAGTCTGGCGTGAGCACAAAGGGAACCCACTCCTTGCTGATCCCCATGAAACTTTTGTAATTTCCCAAGATATGGCCAAAGTCAATGTGGAACAGGTTCCCTGCAGAAGCACAAGAGACACTTCGGGGATTCACTTCTACTGAGCACAACAAATCATCCAAGGCTCTTTTTTTATGTATGTACACCACAGCGCAGATGTTACTGTATATCCCCTCTGTGCATCATCATATAATTTGAATTGGCTTCACAGCGAAAAGAGACATCATTACCAGATTCAGTGATCATGATGTTATCATTGTGACGATCTCCAATTCCAAGAACGTAAGTTGCCACACAGTAGCCACCGCAGGAATACAGAAATCTCTCTACAGCCTGCTGGAACTAAAAGAAAACAATATAAAAAAACAAAACTATTAATATCCCTTCAAATTCAAATTAATTCTTCTTCAATGGTCACATCAATTCCTCTTTTTTTTTGAAGGGCAACTGTTTTTCTCTGTACTTCTTATGTGATGTAGTGTTGACTTTTAGTCAAGTAAATCCATCCTATGTCAGTACTTGCACTTCCTAATCAATAGTATCAATAGAATCAATAGATGTGGAAGGTTACATTAAACACTGTACATATACTGGGTATTGGAAAACTGATGCATAAAAACACAATGAAACCCAGTGTTATATAAATCTTAAAATGTTGCCATGTATGCATTCATAGCAAAAACACTGCAGGTGCAGGTGCCGCCTTAAAATAGATGTGGTTCCAGGAAAACCCATGATGTTTGCTTCCTTCCTGTCTGATTCATCACTCACTTCCTTTTCACACTGATAAACAGAGCAGCTGTTGGAGACAAAACCACTCCATCAACAGACTGACTCCATGATGCTGATCTGCTCTAAAACTACATGACATTATAACTTGTGCTGTTGTGAGATAACAATATTGCAAAATATGTGGAGAATGTAGGTTTTCACCTAATCAGAATATACAAGTCTCAAAGCAGTGAAGCACATGAAACTAAGCTGGCTGCACCTTCTCTTCGCTGACACACTTGTCCCGCAGCCACTGGTGGAGGATTTCATCTTTAAAGGCTCCAGTGCTTCCTACAACACTCTGCTGGATGTTTGCAATTGTAGTGGCGTCCTTCACAATCTCTATCATGCCTGTGGGGATGAATAAACAACTCAGAACTGAAATACTTGACTCAATTATCTTTCAAACATCTAGATGTATAACTGACCTATTCTGTTTCCAGTGGAGATACAGCCGTAGGGTAACAAACAGAGATCCAGTGATTCAGTTTCCCAGATGGACTCCATGATCAGCAGAATCTGAGACGGCACCAGTAAAAACAACCACATCATGAAATGTTTCAACAGTGTCTGCTCTGTAATTAGTAGACAGTCACCCACCTGCAAAATGAGCATATCCTGTCTCAGGTCATCACCATCTTTGAAGATAATGCCGATGGGGTCCTTGGACAGAGTGGTGGGATCAGCCCGTTTAAACTGCAGCCAAAGTGGCTTCTTCTTAGATGCCATCACTTTACACTGTTCTATCTATGCATAGACAGTAATAACAGTGATTATTATAAATATAGTGATTGACAAGGTATGCAGATGCTTTTAAGCATCTGCTTTACAAGCATCTGCATGAGGAGTCAGTGAACTGCAAGCAATTAGTTTTCATCTCCATGTTTGTTACAACCAAGGCACTGGATATTCAATGACAAACTGATTTTTGGTACCTCCCAGAAAAGGGAAAACTGTATCAAAATGCATAATGTATTGATACAAAGCATATCACAAAATTGCAAACTGTAATCTTGCATCTGTACCATTTATTAATGTGATTATATTAAAAACAACAAACGCAAAGACTTCAAATGTGTGTTTTTGTTTTCTTTTACATTCAGCAAACTGATATAAGCATCATTTTAAACTGGCTCAGCAGACCTTGGCAAGTCAGAAAATGAGCACTTTTCCTGAGTTAGATTAGCCCGTTTGATGTATAAGCAAGGCTTTAAGTGTGTATTTAGGTTTTGCCTCTTCTGCTGACCTCATTTGTGTGTTTATAATTGTTTTTTTTTGTGTGTCGCTTACCAGCAACGCTCCGGCTCTGAGCCCAGGATCATAGGGGACCCTGAAACTCTCTGGCAGCCCAGATGACTGCAGAGCCTCCAGCTTCTGACGCAGCTGGAACACAACTTACAAACACATAGTTGTAGTTTCAGTATCTGGAGTTTTGCTTTTTCCTTAAACCATACCAGGGGAATTCAATGTTTCATGTTTTCATAATATCAATATTACGTATTCATTTGGGTTTGATCTGCACATAGGAAGGTCCTCAGTCACACATGATTTATGAGTAAATCCACATAAACTTCATCAACAAACAAACGTGTAAAATAGAGCAGTCCTTCTGAAGATTTTGTATCTGAAATAAGCAGAATAACACATCATTCCCAATAAGAACATTATCCAAAGTGGAGGTCATTTTCAGCCCGATGTGCAAGATATTGGTAGAAAGGCAAATATGAAACATGCAAAAGAATTATTTATTACATCTGAATGTTACGCCAGTGTTTTAAGATGTATTTATGAGATAAGAGATTAAAATTGCCCTGTAATTAATAGTGTCAAGAAGAGATGTAGGAGCAGTAAATGAAAAGAATACTTTTCATTATGTGTGTTTCATAGTTGTTTTTGACTTGACACGGTTTGATAATGAGGCAATATTTCATTTTTTTATTTGTGTAATATATTTCATCTTGTCTTATTTATTGTTGTCATTTTACCCTTTGTAATGTCTTTCACACAGACATGCACCAAATACACCTCATATCAACGATGCAATTAATATTTGGTATTTTCCTTGGGTAAATAAACCATGTATTTATCTGTCTTCCACAAACACCTAGGGGCTCCAAGTTCATTCATTGCTTGCAGCCTTTCTACTTTGTGTTAAACGTTCAAACTATCAGTGAGAGTGAACATGCAATTTAGTATCTTAATTTGGATTTTACTAATGAAGGGTATTAGAATATAGACAAACACAAAGACCTTATTGTTTAGGTCCTGCCAGAGAGCCTGGCAAAGCCTGGTAAAGCTGTTGTGTTAGCAATGGTGAAAATTTTTTTTTTGAATTATTGTCATTGTCAAATCTTATCATGGCAGCTACACTTTCTTTAGTTTCTTTAAGATGTTTCACCTCTCATCCAAGAGAGACTGTCTCAGTTCTAAGGGACTTTGGGGAGTTTTTGGTATAAAAATGCAAGGGTTGGGGATGGGCACGAGTCTAGGCTGAATGGGGTTTCGTTGTACTAATGTATGTGTCATTGTGTTAATGAATGAGTCATTGGGAAGCAAACTTGAAATGTCTTCAAGAAACTAAACAAAGTCTAGTTGCAGCGATAAAGATTTGCCTTTCATAGACCATGACCTGGAAGACTGAGAATCTTCACAGGCACTTCACAGAATCATGTTTTAATGTATGTGTATGTGTGTGCATATACATGCACACATATATACACACACACACACACACACACACACACACACACACACACACACACACACACACACACATATACATACATATACATAATATATATACACACACACACACACACACACACACACACACACACACACACACACATATATAAACCAATTTTTTTGAAAAATGTGTTACATGTGCTGAACTCAGTGTCTAATCCCTCCTCACCATGTGCTGTGACATCATACTTGTCAGCCGACATAGTTTTGATCTCTCGGGTGACTTTCTGCAGTGCCTCCGTCACCTCCACCTGCAGGGGAACCAACTCATCATGTCATCTCAAACAGTGTCATATCAATCCTTAAACAGCTGATGAAGAGATAAATCCTGCAGATCTGTCTTAACAGTCTTAACGCACATGGTTCCTCCGCCTCTTGCTACACATTAAAATGCAGCAGGTGTGGTCATTTCCAAAATCTGCATTTAAATCTGTTTACATACGAAACCAATTTTACGTTTGAATCCTCTACTACACTCTGATTTTTACACTGTTGAGCTTAGCAGCAGTATTCAGTAAGTAAGTAAGTAAGATGCATTTAAAATTCACTCTAAAGGTTAATCTAAAGGATAAATCCAGAGACAGTCATATTGCTGAACAATATAGTTTACTCGATATTAGTTTGCTATGTATTCATTTTATCATGTTTGTCCTTTCTGGACAACATGTATTTTTACCTTAAGAAGTTCATTTTATGCATTTTGTAAATTCTTATATTTATATCGAAACAAGCAATTTAACCACTACTGTATTCATAAGGGTACTAAAAAAAACCAATCCTTTGTATTTTGCATTCTGTGCATTTTGTAAAGGTAAAAAGTACTGTTACTGAGTTTATGATTAACTATCAACAGTTATTAACAAACTTGCAACTACCACTGCAGAGCTTTGTACTAAGTCTGACTTCTTGCTCACCTGCCTCCCAAAGTCCTGCAGCATGGCCCCCCCACATCCTCTGAGGTAGGCCTCCAGCAGGACAGCATACCTCTGCTGGTAGTGCATGGACTGGGCAATCTCACTGCGCAGAAACCAGAAGAGAAAATGGCCAATGCGCTTGCTCTGTGGGGGGGGGGCAAATGACGAGAAAAATGAAGAGGGAATTGGCAATTTACAGAAGCTAACAGCTAAATTTGAATGAATTACAAATGATACTGAACAATGGACAAACTTACCATTTTTAATTGTTAACACAAAAACTATACAATGTACACATTGTTTGAAAGACACACATGCAGGGGTTCTGCTTACCCTCAGAGCCCTTCTTAGTAAGAATCGGACCAGAGCACTGTCATGGTAGGGCTCAAACTTGACAGCCTAATAGGAAGAAAGAAAGAAAGAACGAAAGAGAGAGAGCGAGAGAGAGACCCCAAGACTTGCAGCTTATCTTCAATAAAAACCATTTCACATATAAAAAAATATGGTATTTCAACATAAGTAAAATTTGAGTGTCCAAATTTTTTACTCTGACAAAAGGCACCAGGGTCTTTAACCCCTAATATGCGCAGAAGTACAAAAGCATAGTTTGCATAGTAATAATGATAATATCATAATAATATAACATTTTCTACCTAACAGGTTAATTTAATTTTTTTGTATAAATACGTTTTGATGACATTATCTCATTATGTCTAAATGAAGTGACATTTCACAAGGATACAGGCAGTTACATAAAAAAATGTAATGATAATAATGACATTAGGAGCCTTAATATGCGTGTCAGTAGAAGGGAAAAAGAACACAAACAGAAGATGAAAATATTAAAAAGAAATGTTTGGCTGTAGTTTTATGAGATAGGACATCCATGCAAAATGTTTCCAGTCCTCAGAGCCATAAAAATGTGTTTAGAGACACTGACTGTAACCAAAAGGATGTCCTAATATATCATCACAAGATGTTTTGAGCAGAAAGAGTTCAAAGGTTACATTGTGATAAGGAAGAGATGAGTTTAAGAGAGGAGAGAAGACAGTGGAGAGAAGAAAGAAGTTGATTGTACTGCACAGGCTGCAGAAGCAGAGGAGTTTCTGCAGTTTGCAGTTTATGCACTCTGGGATCTGAATCAACAGTAACCAATACAATAGCAGTCAAGTCTGACAGGAAGTAGTTTCATTGTTTCTGCAAATGAGGTATTTCTTTCAGTGCCATTTGTATAAACATAATTCAATAAAAGCTACGTGATAAATGTTTTTCCCACACACTTCTTCTAAGTTATTGCCTTGATTTACTAGAGACTACTGATCGGGTGGTTCATTTTAATGCATCAACATTAGCAAAAAGCCTTCTGATATGGGCATATTAAGGAGGAAATTACGCCTCATCTACAGGCACATATACACTCGGTCTGGTGTTTTGTAAAATGGATGTCTATGTGGTTTTATGGAACTGACATTCAACATTTTGATACACTTCTAGTATTGATTCTCTGTAATATTTTATATATGATGCCCCAGGTCAGGGCTCGAAGGGAGAGTATACACATTAAATGATTATACAGTTTACAAAGAACATACTAGTACATATCAATCAATATGTCAACATCTGACTTTTATATGCATACATATGGCTTTTATGACATAACTCAACGAACATGTGAGTATAAAAAATGTGATTCAATAAAGGGAGCAAAAAATGCAAAGAGTCACCTGCACCAGCTGAAGGAGGTATCTGAGCACATCATCATCTTCCAGGGTCTCCAGCTTTCTTACAGCCATGGAGCGAACTTGAGCGTCAGAGTAGTGGCAGTCAAGTAGCTGCATTGCTAAGCCTACATCCAGTCGACTGAACAGGGAAAGCATGAGAGTTGACAATACAAACTACCAGCTGTAACATAGAGGGATGGATTACGCCGTGTCATGCTGTTACCTGGTGTCCCACGCACTGCTGCGTTCCAACAGCCGGTGTGTCGCCAAAACATCTTCCTGTTTCCCCCATCTTACTGAGCCCAGCAGCTTTGGGTAGGCCCTTACCAAAAAGAAAAATATCAAGACTTAGTTGGCGTAATTAAATATTCAGCTTCAAGGAACACTTCATTTGGACACAATACACACCTGGGGTCACGCATACACTCATGCCTGAAATGCCAGAGGAGCTCTTTGTCCTCAGGACTCAGAGGATGTAGAGGGTCAGTAGCCACTATGGCCTCATATTGTTTCTTCAGGTGGTTTGGCATCTCTCTCTGACCTCGCTCCCCTCCCTCTGCTTCCTCGCCCCCTAGCCTGATATCCCGGCTCTTGGGAAGCACAACAGGGTAACAGTACTTGTCCAACAAAATAGCAATGGCCATGGACGAAGCCTTGTCGGGATTGGTGGCTGATGTGAGCTTGTCGGCATTGATGCTGCTGCTGTTGCTGCTGTCCTCGCTCTTCTCTGGCATTTTCCACATGTGGAGAATGAACTCACCCTGGCGGAGCAAAGAACGGTGGTCAATCAACAATAGGTTGACGTAGTACAGAAGACGACTCTTCGTTTTTCCTGAAACACAAATGCAAAAATGAAAATGAGCATGGCATTGTGAAATGTCAATTTTATGACCGACACAATCTCACAGACCCTTACCATCATGGCTGCCTCCTCCTGCTGGATTATCCTGGTAGGAACTTGTCTTGTTTGGAGTCTGAGGCTGCTTGCTGCACACCACCTGGAAAATGAAAAGAGAGAAATCATTCACTTCCCCTACACTGACAGTAGCCTCCAACTTTGAAAGATAACAAGCATTACTTTGATGATTTGATGATTCCTGTGTTTACCTGGAGATTGAGGCGTGCCCCTTTTGGCAGGTCCTTTATCTTAATGTTAAACTCCAACCAACCATTCCACAACACCTCTTCACTAAAGGTTTTTGAAGACGTCCTCTCCTGAAACAGAATAGGCAAGCTTACTCCAGTATAATGTTTTAACAGCATGTGCTCAAACAGGATACAGTCAAAATCATCTAAAATACAAACAGCTGATGTATAAATTCTTTTTGCATACAATCTGCTTCACTGCATAAGAGAACGCAGACAACCTTACAGTTGATCTCAACAAAAATCATTAAAAAACAATAATCACATCTCTCAAAAAGTACATATTAATAGACTCAAGAGGAAAAATCTACTATGTATCGGAGTTTTAACTGTCCATTAAAACAGTTCGACCTGAATTTTAACAATTGCAATTTTTTCCACCAAAAAACAATATTTCATAAAAGAAAATAAATTGTTTAGCTTACATTTAATCAATAAGAGTTTTGGATCATGTCAAATCCAAAATAGTGTATTACCTGGGCCAGAAGCTGCTGACTATGGAAGATGCTGGCCTCTATGTAGACAACAAATTCTGGGATTTTGGGTAGAGACGGGATGTCAATACCCAGAACCTTTACTCTGAACTTCCTGTTGCAGTCCCACAAGGAGATGGTGAACACTCGCTCATGGTCCTTCTCATCAATGGTCAACTGCTCGTGAGTTCCTGGTAACAACAGAGAGCTCAGACCTCACTGAAACTCAACTGATGCAAAGCCACATTCACAAAACTGCTTTTTAAACTGGTTACCCGCGACCCCGGTGCAATCATCCACTTGGGCCCAGTCCTCCTCATGAACTAGATCCTGACGGGGATCAGGTGGCGTTTCCAAAGCCAGGTGGATTTCCTCGCCATTCTTCAGACACTGACGGATCCAGTTGAAGTTCTGCAGTGGTTTATCTCCATACAGGAACTCCTCTCTGTATTAGGAGACAATTGTAAAATATTCCCTCTCCAAAAAGTATGATGCAACCATCCTGTTGTCATTTCCACTGTGTATTTGATTACACTGGCTACATGTGTCGCCTTTAGCATACCTGCCACACACACGCAGCACAAAGTCTGCCTCACATGTGTCGTCTGGGATGCCCAGCAAAACTCTTTTATTTGTTGTTTTAGAAAAAAAGATGGCCAAAACCTAAGAGAGATTGAGGAAAATTAACTGAAACATTGAAATAAAGGTTACAAAGAGAAAAGAGAAAGCAGTGGAGTTCTCTTTACCTGCGCAGGAGTGTCATCAAGGGACACCTTGATGGTCTGGCTGACATTGCCAATGTGGATCACCACCAAGATGTGGCCACTACTGACCTGAGCAGAGAAACACACCACCACATCCCCCCAAAAAGTATGAATGAAATCAGAGCATACTTATGACTGATTAAACTGAACTTACAAAAATAACAAACATAATACGTTGACCAAATATCTTTGTTCACAAAAAGTTTGTGGACAAAATAAAAATGTGTGGTCAAAAGCAGTACATCATTGAGATTGACCTCATACTCCGAAGCGACTGACTAACCTACAGTACATTTCTTGGAAACTTGTACCCTCTAATTTAATGATTTCATTTGATATTTATATGTCTTATATTTACACAAACTTTCAGAAAGATATATCATGCTTTATGCTCTTCTTATTTGATGCCTTTACTTACTTTTCAGATGTGGATGTTCGTTTTTAAACTAATGAATTTCTGTATTGTAAAATTAAAATTGCAATTTCCAGTTTCTTTTTCAAACAAATTAATAAATAGATACACACATATATGTACACATACAAGTATACATACACATACACACCTTGCTGAGCAGATGCTCAGGCAGAGGCTTGCGTGTCACCCAGGGATCCATAGAATAGAGTTTGGGATCGCGATCTGAGAGCTCAAAGCGCCGAGGCGTCAGCAGCTTCCTACGGGTGAACTCCAGCTCATCATCATGTACGTTGCTAACATCGGTCACATCATAGCCAATCAGATAGTTGAGGCAGCGCTGAAACCGCTGGGACTCATCCGAGGGCTGTGGACGAGGCACCAACTTGATCCGACCCACATCCTTCTTCAGGGCTTTAAAGACATAGTGAATATGTTTAATATCACTGACACACAAGTTCATCTTCACACTTCTGCTATCATGGTGCTACCTCTCCAGTAGCGAATACAGTCCAGCGTCTGGAAGACCTGGTGCTTGTCATAGATCTCGCATGTGTTGCCTTTCTTCTGGTAGAGCAGGATGCAGTGATCAGGAGAAAAGCGCTGGTAGAAGTCAGGGCAGAGGTTTGAAGCCACTGCCTTCAGCCACACCTGAGCTTTCACCTGAGTCAGAAATAAAACACTAAATATATTTAGTTAACGCTGCTTTTATAGCTAGGTAGAATAGAAAAAAAGTAAATAATCCTCTACACCCATTTTTTATATGGATATTTATCCGAACATTCTTGTCTGATACACAGTACCAAAGATCACTTCTTGCATTGCTGCAACTCAATCAGTCAAGGCCAGGGTTACCAACATGCGCCAGTGCTACTGATAACCCACATGGTATCGGTAGAAATTGGTCTACTGTGGGTTGAAGAAGGAGAGGAGGACGGCATGTCCGTAGGCAGGGAAAGAACAGGAAAGGTAAGGGAGGTGGGGGTGTCTTAAAACAGAATAGGATGATTGTGTGTAGGATGAATTTGGTGGCAATGACCACTAAAGGACAAAGGAAAAATAGTGGGGTCTGAAAAAAGGAGGACTGTTGTATGGTTTTCAGGGAAGGGTTGAGAAAGGCACAACAAAGTAATGGGAGAGAATATAGGTAAGCATTTGTGAGCAGCAGTATGGTTTGAAGCCGCAAAAAGAGTACTACAGATGCTTTATTTGCTTTAAGAATGTTGATAGAGAAGTACAGAGAAGGGCAGAGCTGCATTGTGCCATTGTAGATCTAGAACAAGAATATGACCGGGCCCCATGAGATTGTGCTGGATGAGAATGTCTGGAGTGGAGGGAAAGTATGTTGGAGGACATATAAGAGGCCTATAAGACAGTGGTAGGTGTGCCATATGTGTGATTGAAGAGTTCAAGGTGGAGATGGGACGACATCAGGGATCAGTTGTGAGGGGTTAAACGTGAATCTCCATGAATTATTATAGGATGTTTGCAGATGACAATGTGAACAATAGTGAGAGCAGGGAGCAGGCAGAGAAAAATTTCAAGAGGTGGAGGTATTCACTGAACTGGATTCACTGTAGCAACCCCTGAAGGGAACAGCTAAAAGGAAAATAAGCTGAAAAAGATGAGGACTGATTTGCTAGCCATGAATAATCTCAATAGATAAATCAACTTAAGCGTTTCCTTTTTTAAAATAAGGTGTGGAACCTGACTTTTGGAAATTTTCAGGGACAGTATCTTGTAACGAATTACTTATCTGTATAACAGCAGTCTGTCAATCAGACGGACACAACTCTGACTGCCTGGGGAGCATCTGTGCTACTGCTACTGCCACCCCATCACTCTGTCACCCATTTTTTTTTTTTTTTTTTTTTGTCTTTTGTGAAAATGTTTTTTT
>CAAKHD010004941.1:0-11122 GCA_901007705.1 Fistularia tabacaria | reverse complement strand
CTGGCAGGAGGCCAGGGTTGTGAGTGTGTGTGTGAGTGTGTGTGAGTGTCTGTGTGTGTCTGTGTGTGAGTGTGTGTGTTTGTGAGTGTATGTGTCTGTGTGTGAGTGTGAGTGTGTGTGTGTGTGTGTGTGTGTGTGTGTGTGAGTGTGTGTGTGTGTGTGTGTGTGTGTGTGTGTGTGTGTGTGAGAGTGTGTGATTGTGTGTGTGTGTGTGAGTGTGTGTGTGTGTAAGTGTGTGTGTGTGTGTGTGTGTGTGTGTGTGTGTGTGTGTGTGTGTGTGTGTGTGTGTGTGTGTGTGTGTGTGTGTGTGTGTGTGTGTGTGTGTGTGTGTGTGTGTGTGTGTGTGTGTGTGTGTGTGTGTGTGTGTGTGTGTGTGCGGTCCAAGCCACAGGAATGATGACGAAGATCATCTGAAAGCGGGGAAACATTCCTCCGCTGGAATGCTGGAATGTTCTCTCCATCTTCCTCTCCTCTCCTGCCATCCCTCCGTCACTCCTCCTCCTCCTGGGCTTCGGTTGAGGGAATGCGACCTCCGACCTCTGACCTTTGACCTCCGACCCTTCCCCGGGCGGCGGCGAGAACCCCGGCGACGCTCGGGGTCAGCGCAGGGGTGTACTTGTACTTCGAGGGATGGAGGCGGCGGTGAGAGTATCGCACCATCATGTTCACTCGGATTGAAGTACTAGATGAAGTAGATATGTTTGAAGCCTTCGTTCGGCTGGTAACTTACCGGGTACGTACTAATACTTCTGCGTACTCTCGTACTCGTCACCCCGCTGCTTTGACTGTACAACTTCTACTACTACTATCAAACCTACTACGAGTACTTCATACATTCTTTGACAAATGTACATCTACCACTGCTACTTTCTACTTCAGTTTACTGCAGTACATCTAAATCTGCTACTTTATACTTGTGTCTAGAACAACTAGCTTTACTACTTGATACTTCGGTCTACTGCGTTCCATCTTTTGGCCTTTGCTACAATATACTTGTCTTTACTGAAGTAAAACTACCACTGCTACAGCATACTTGTCTCTACTGCAGTACATCCACATTTGCTACTTCATACTTGCGTCTCCTGCAGTGCATGTACCTCTACTACCATGCACCAATCGCTACTACTCTATACTTGTCTCTACTACTACAGTATTTACTCCAGTAAAACTAGCTCCCCTAGTATATACCTACCTTCCAGTACACCTACCTCTACTACTGTGTACTTGCCATCACTGAACTATCCCCACTACCACGCTCTGCTACTACAAGCCTCCCTGTACTACTGTGTATTACTATGACATGCAGTAGAAGGCTACACAGCCGTCGAGCACCGATCGGTGTCTGGCCAGTCTCCATGGCGACCCAGTATTTCACTCTCAGGATGAAGTACTTAATGCAGTAGTATTTGAACCCCCCCCCCCAGGCTATTACTTTCATCAGCTCCACTAACCCTTTCATTCATTCATTCATTCATTACCGACACCCTTTATCCTGCGCTCAGGGTTGAAGGGGGGCGGAGCCTATCCCAGCTGTGATTGGTCAGGAGGCGGAGTTCACCCTGGGCCAATCACGGGGCCTGGTTAGAGACGTAAAACCATTCACTCACTCATTCATGTCAGATAGAGACGTCCCGCCGTTCAGCCTCTCATTCACACGTCCGGACAGTTCAGGGTCTCCAGTGAAGCTCCTGCATGCATTTGGACTGCGGGAGGAACCCGGAGAACCCTGAGGAATCCTACGCAGACACGCGGAGAACATGGCGACTCCGAGCCGGAACCTGAAGGAACCTCGGTGATATCACTTCCTGTCCTCTGACGTCGCCGTCCAGCAGGCATTCAAGCTTGGGCGCCGTCATGGTCACACCGCCTGGGTTCTCTCCATGTTCTGCTTTGTTTCTCTCCAAAGGTCTCCTGCCTGGGTTCTCCACACGTTCTCCGGCCTGGGTTCTCCCCAGGTTCTCCGTCTTCCTCCCACAGAACCAAATCCAGTCAGCAGGTTCACTGAAGACTCTGTGTTTCATGATGATTGACAAGTTGTCAGATTAAACCCCGCCCCTTATTATGTCTGAGGACCTCCATCCATCCATCCATCCATCCACATGGTCCAGCCCTTCTGGGGAATCCTGAGATGTTCCCAGTCCAGCCAGGAGACATAGTCCTGCCGTCGTGCCCTCCTGGTCTTCTCCAGGGTCCTCTTCCTGGTGGGAGCTGACTGGAGACCCCTCACCAGGCTCCTCACCAGGCTCCTCACCCGGCTCCTCTGGTTCCCAGGGTCACCACCCGGAGTTGAGGGCGGGAACCAAGATGGGCCTCTCACTCCTGAACGAGATGGTTGAAGTCTTCCACTCAAGGGCAGGATCTCATCCAGGAGACCTTCTTCCAGGTGAGGACCACGGCCTCGGATTAGGAGGCGGGAGCCGGAGAAGCGAGCAGAATCACATCATCCGCAAAGGGGCGGATCCCCTCAACGGCCCGCGATCTTTAACGGACCGGTTTAAGCCCCGCCTCCAAGCCAGCCTCTCTTCTGATTGGCTCCGCGCTTTCCTGCTTCAGCTTCCATCACCACAAATCTGAGATTGAAAACACGGAGGAGCCTTCTTTCACCAGCTTTGGGTGGATGGTCCAGAACCTCCGGGGGGGGGGCTCTGAGCGCGCTCAGTACGAACGCAAAATGCAAACCCTCTCTGGCAAATATTTACACGGCCGTTGAGTTTCTAAACAAATATAAACAAAAGGGGCCTCGGCTCGTTCCCGGGGCGGCGGCCATGTTTTCCCAGGCAGGAGCATGGAACCACATCGGAGCTAGCGAAGGGTTAGCTGCTCCACTAGCGTCCGTAAACACACCCACCGTTAGCCTACGGTACACTCGCTGAAGGCTAGCCAAGGTTGTGTCCGTCCTCTGGAGGTCTGAGGCGGCGGCGAGTGAAAGTGAAAGGAGACGCGTTCAAAGCCCAAACAGGAAGTGGGCGTTTTGAGTGTTTTGGTCTGCAGGCTAAAACGACCCGGACAAAAATACGCTTTTGTTTTCTTTGTCCTGGAGTGCTCTCCTGGAGTGCTCCGTGTTGAGTTGCCATGGTAACCACGCAAGCTCATCTACAAGTACATGCGGGAGTGCGGCTACGAGTTTCGGCTAGTTCGCCTCGGCTTATGCTAGCGTCTTTGCAGGCTTGGGCGCCGCCATCGGCGTCGACGCCAACCGGCGGCCCAATCGTGCGGTGCAGTGATGTCAGAGGGTGGGGCGAAGCCACAAGGGAGACCACTGGACGCGACGAAGGCGCATGAAACAAACGGCGGGCAGCTGGACGACACCTCTTCTGCTAAGTCAAGTAACGTGACAACATTCATGTCCATCAGTCCATCTCCTGTTTCCTCTGACTTTATCTCCAGAACATCGAACATTCACTGTCCCTCTGATGGACTCCTTCCTGATCCTCTCCGTCCTCCTCTCTCCTAAAGAGGAACCTCCACATCTTCATCTCTGCCTCCTGTCTTCTCCTCAGTGTCTCCAAACCAGACACCATGGCTGCTCTTCACCTCCGTCTTCTCCACCTTTCCCTTCATACTCTTTTATAACCCCTGATGCTTTTCTCCACCCAGTCCAACCTGCCTGCACACATTTCTTCGCCTCTTCTCCACCTTCTCGGTTGTTCTCCACCTTCAGTAACTAAACTCCTCCACTTAATTCATCTTCACTCCCTGTAGCCTCTCCTTCCACTTGGTTCCCTCTCATTCACACACATGTATGCTTTCTTGCTGCTGCAAACCTTCATCCCTCCCCTTTCCAGAGCAAACCTCCACCTCTCTAGATGCTCCTCCACCTGCTCCCTGCTCTCACTACACATCACAATATCATCTGCAAACGTCATGGTCCATGGAGGTTCCTGTCTAACCTCATCTGTCAGCTTGTCCATCACCACTGCAAACAAGAAGTGGCTCAGAGCTGCTCCCTGATGTAGCCCCATCTCCTCTTTGAGCTCTTCCGTAACACCCCTGTTTCTCATACATGTCCTGCGCCAGGGACCTTCTTGCTGTGCCCGCCACACCACCGCGCTGCCCTTCTGGTAGACAGCGGGATCACAACAATGAAGTATATCTGCACAACAGCACGGGCTCAGGGGTCCTGAAACCACTGCAGCTTGAGCTTCAAGACTGACAAAATCCAAGCCTCTCGGTATGCTCCTCTGCCATGTGACAGAAGCCCTCCGGACGATGACTCCTGTAACAGAGACCTACCGTTAGGCTACAGTACTAACTCCGCCCAACCCCCACTCGCTCTATGAGCAAATAGTTTTCCTCCCGCTCATCTGCTTCTCATCCCTTTGACTTTCCATGTCATCCTCTTCTCGCAGCACCTCCTCCCCGCAGCACCTCCTCCACCCTGCGGTTCCACCATATAAAGCCATGGAAGCGCTCCGAAGCCTCCGCCTCCCACCGCGACACGTGCCCAGTGTCAGCGGAGGCCTCGTTCACACGCCGCCTTCCCCGAGACGTTCCAGGGTTCTCCCAGGATGAGACCAGGCGTGAAGGAACTGCTCCTTCCAGCCGCCTCCTGCGCCTCCAGAACGGCAAGCTTCACGGGGAGCGGGTTCCTTCACGCAGAACCTCCTTCACGCAGAGCATCAGGAATCAAAAATCTGGACTCGAATCTTGGTTCTTGGTTCCTCAACTCTAGCTTCTCTATTCTTGGTTCTGCGTTCTGGGTTCTAGGTTCTTGATTTTGGGTTCTGGGTTCTTGGTTCTTGGTTCTTGGTTCTCGGGTCTTGGTTCCACGTCCTGGGTTCTGGATTCTTGGTTCTTGATCCTTGGCTCGATTATTGCTTCTCCATTCTTGATATTTGGCTTTGTGGTTCTGTGTCATGGGTTCTCGATTCTTGGTTCTCGACTCTTGTTTCTCTGTTCTTGGTTCTTGGTCTGGGTTCTCGATTCTTGATTCTCGATTTTTAATTCTTGTTTTTCTGTAATTCTTCTGGTCTTTTGATTCTTGGTTCTTGATCCTTGGCTCAATTTTTGGTTGTTGATTCTTGATTTTGTGGTTCTGCATCCCGGGTTCTCGGTTCTGCAGTCTGGGTTCTCAATTCTTGATTTTCTACTCTTCGTTCTTGGTTCTGCATCCTCGGGTCTCCATTTTTCACTCCTGATATTTGGTTGTGGGCTCTTGATTCTCGATACCATGTTCTTGATACCTGGTACCTCGATTCTTGGTTCTTCTGGGTTCTTGAGTCTTTTTTTTTTTGCTCCAGGTTCCTGAACATTGGTTCGTCTTTCTCGACTCTGGGTTCTCTGTTCTTGGTTTTCAGTTCCTCTGGAAGGCGCCGGTTCTCCGGGTTCTCCGACCCGGGTAAGCCTGGCCAGAGTCTGTATGCATCTAGAGGTACTGAAAACATGTCTGAGAATCCAGACTGCGTACTACTACCACTACTTCTAGTACTACGACAGCTACTGCGACTGCCGCTGCCACGGTTGTTCATCACAGTTAGCGTTGTTGCTCTTCCTGTTGCTAAGAGCGTTTCCGTGACGCCGGTCTGATCCCCGGCATTAAAAAAACAAACCCTCAGGCTAATATTTTGGAGTCTCCTGACTCGGGGCGACCGCGGGGTCACGTGACCGAGCGGCGCTCGCCCAGATTTTTGCGCAACATAAATTCCACGCGGCGAAGAACACCCGCAGAGCGTCAGGGTTCCCGCGAGCTGCGAGTTTTCCAGAGAACTCCGCTGGAGGCCGGGCTTCTCTAGCAAAAAACTACAAATCTGGGACGCGCGGATCCCGGCAAAAACTACAAATCCCATCAGGCGGTTGTTTCCTGATTTTGTTGTTTTTTTTTATTGTTTGTTTGTCATGTGAGGATCCTTCTACATGTGTGTGTGTGTGTGTGTGTGTGTGTGTGTGTTAGCTAGTCGCTGCAGCCAGATGGAAAAAACACACACACACACACGCACACACACACGCACACACACACACACACACACACACACACACACACACACACACACACACACGGCCTTGTGTTTACTCTCCCTTTTTGCACTGAACCGGATCAAACAGTGAGATTAAACTGTGTGTGTTTAACACTTTAGATAAGGCAGGAACGATGGAGGTGGAGGTGGAGGTGGAGGTGGAGGTGGAGGTGGAGGTGGAGGTACCAGGTGGCCTCTGCTGCCCCCAAGAGGCAGTAGAAGCTACCGACGGGCTTTTCCATCTGTGTGTGTGTGTGTGTGTGGGGGGGTGACGTCATGTTCCATGCTATAACACGGTAATAACAGCTCTGCAGCGAGAAGGTCCTTCTGCATGGAGACTCCATGTTCTTCCCCCATGTCTGCATGGGGGTCCTCATGGTTCTCCGGGTTCCTCCCACTGTCCAAATATATGCAGGTGGTTCATTGGAGACCCTGAATTGTCCAGATGTGTGAAAGGTTGGATGTCTCCATGTGTGGCCCTGTGACTCCTGGGTGCAGCAGAAGGTGGGTAGATGAATGAATGAACGAGGAGATGCCACCTGATGACATTAATCATCACCTCGGACGTGAAGATCGGCGGTGAAAGGGACCTTCACCTTGAGGTCACAGGTCTCCATTCTGAGAGCTTCAGGTGCGAAGGTCAGTGTCAGGTAATAACAGGGCAGTGACATCACTCTGTAGTTCTACTTGAGTCTTTAAAACTACAGGAAATGAATAAAGAAACCTGGACACCTCATTTGAAGAGACTCTGGATGTTTTTTGAATCTTTTCCACAAGACTTCAACAGTGTTCTCCCTGTTTTCTTTCACATTTTACCAAAAAATAAAGTTAAAAGTGATTCTAAAAAGGTATTTTATCTCATTAAATCCAAGAGTAATCTTGTTCAAGCACAATTCCAAATACCACTTGCATCTAAATGCAGTAAAAGTCATATTTTTCCTCATTCCTCACGCGTTGAGGACACAATTCCACTACTTCCCCCGTGGCATTATGGGTAATGTAGTTATTATAACTTGGGTTTTAATTTAGAAAATTAAGAAGAAGAAAAAGAAATTAACTTATAAACAGCAATACGCGCGGGCTTTAAAATACACAAAGTTTCGTGAAAGTTATCAAAAATATATTTTCAATAAATAATTGTAAATATTGAAAAAAGTTAGCCATTTCCGGTTTGGCGACGCTGGATTTCAGAGTAAAAGTCTATTCATGTGATAACACACACACACACACACACACGTGCGTGCATTACCGACCGTTTTTCCATCGATTTAATTGTTATATTTAAGTATTTGAATGTGTTTAATTTTAAAATAGCACTCAGCAAAAGCTACTTTTAAACGCTACTTCCAAAGGAATAGATTTTATTATGAAATTTCAAAACCGGAAGTCGCCTTTGACGGCTCTTATTGGTCGATACGACTCACACGCGCGGTTCTGGGTCGCTTTCCGGCTGTCGCTGCCGAGAAACCGGACCGTCATGGAGAAAGTCCCGTGTGAAGACCACGGTATGTCAGGAGGAAGGGCGCCGGAAAAGCAAACAAATGTCGGATTATTTTCAATCCTATTTATTTACTTCGGGGTTCAACTTCCCGGAAATCGTGCGGGGACTCGTGAGCGGGGCGGGTTCGCGTGTTAGCAAAACAAACGACGGCTAGCTTAATTTCCCTTCTTCTTCTTCTTCTTCTTCTTCTTCTTCTTCTTCGTTGGTTTGATGGACGTGGCTGGACTTCCGGGTTCCCCTGTCCTCCAGGGTCCCTGTGCATGCTGAAGACCGGGGTCAGAGATGGACCCAGCCGAGGGAAGAGCTTCTACGTCTGCGTCGAGAAGGACGGCTGCAGCTTCAATCGGCCGGCCAGGTGGGTGGAGCTCTGGTGGAGGTGAGGAGGTTCCCGGTGGAACGTGTTGACCGGTTCTTCTCGCCGCCGTTCCCCTTCTCCAGCATCCCCCCGTCGCACTGCCTGCAGCACCGGGACGCCATGGTGGAGCTCCAGGCGCTCAACTACGACCAGCAGCGGCAGAAGCACAGGTGGGTGGAGATGGAGATGAACATGGAGGTGGAGGTTGAGGAGGAGTCACTGTGACTTCATGGATGCTCTCCAGGTTCTCCTGCTTGGGTTCTTTCTGTCTGTTCTCTCCATGTTCTGATCATGTTCTCTTGGTTCCTACCTGGGTCCTAGCCATCTTCTCTTCCATGTTCTCCTGGTTCCTATTTGGGTTCTATCTATATTCTCCTGATCAATCCATGTCTTCTTCCATGTTCTCCAGCCTGGGTTCTCCATGTTCTGGTTCCTGTTTGGGTTCTCTCCATGTTCTCTTGTTGTATCCATCTTTTCTTCCTTGTTCTCCTGGTTCCTGCTTGGGTTCTCTCCATGTTCTCTTGCTGTATCCATCTTCTCTTCCATGTTTTCCATGTTCGCCTGGTTTCTGCCCGGGTTCTATCTATACTCTCCTGTTCAATCCATGTCTTCTTCCATGTTCTCCTGCCCGGGTTCTCTCCAGGTTCTCAGTCTTCTGTCCAAAAGCTCTAAGCTGTCTGTAGGTGTGAATGGTTGGACATCCGTATGATTGACTGCTGGCTCGCCTGTTAAGCCCCGCCCTCTTTTCCCAACCCTGACCTTCTCTCCCTGAACGTAGAAGCTCCATGCGTGTGACAGCGGTTGTCTTCCAGGTTGTTCTACCGGTGCATCGTGGGTAAGAAGGCGGGCCAGAGGTGGTGTGGGAACGTCCCCTGGGCCGAGGTAAGAGCCCTCCTGGCAGGTGGAGCTGAGGAGCTCCACCGTGACGTCCTTAACTCCTGCTGACCTCCGTCCCCGCAGCCGCTGGAGGCCCCGCCTCCGCCGGACCCGGAGGCCCCGCCCACCCGCAACCCCTTCAGGGCGCCGCAGCGACTGGAGAAGGACTCTGAGTGGAGGAGGATCCAAGGCGGTGGCGGTCACGTGGCAAGAAACGGCGGCGGGGAAGAGCAGGGCGTCGGGGTCCGGGCGGCGGCGGAGGGCGAGGAGGAGCTGAGCAGCTCCTACAGGGGAACGCAGCTCCCTCCAGGGATGAAGGTGAAGAAGAGGGTCTCCAAAGAGGAGAGGAAGGCTGAGGAGCAGCTAAGCCCCGCCCCTTCCGGGGAGCCGAGCCCCGCCCCTTCCGGGGAGCCGAGCCCCGCCCCCCTGGCCCCGGACGGGCGTAGCAGCGGAGGGTCCGGCTCGGAGGACGACGTGGTGTTGGTGTCGGTGACGCCCGCCGTCAAGAAGATGCCTCCGGCCGCCGCCGTCCAGAAGACTCTCGGCGCCTTCCCCGGGTTCCAGCACGGCTCCGCCGAGGTCAAAGGTCACGCCAACAAGGGGCTCCACGGGCTCCTGACCGCTCAGCTCCAGCAGAAGACGGTGAGAGGGACGGACGGCCGCCTCCGTCCACCCCCGGGTCTCCACGCCCCGCTAACCCGCGGTTCCTCCAGGCCACACTGGCGGCGGTGAACGTGGCGGCGCTTCCCGACGGCGGCGCCCGGCTGAGGACCCAGGTGAAGCAGCTGGAGGCGGCGCTGGAGGCCCTCAGCCTGGGCGCTCCTCCGCCCTCAGCAGGTAGGGCTCCTCCACTCACAGCGGCAGGTCATTGAACGCACCGCAGAACTGTTACACCTCAGTACTGCATGGCTGAGTAAATACTACAACTTCCCAGTACTTTTACACCTCTATACTACACGACTGTGTAAATACTACCACTTCCCAGTACTTTTACACCTCCGTACTGCATGGCTGTGTAAATACTACCACTTCCTAGTGCTTTTGCACCTCTTTCCTGCAAGGCTTTGTGAATACTACCACTTCTTAGTATTCTAATACCTGTATACTGCTTGTGCGTGTATAGATATGAGTTCCCAGTACTTTTATACATCGGTACTGCAAGTATGTGTGTGTGTGTGTGTGTGTGTGTGTGTGTGTGTGTGTGTGTGTGTGTGTGTGTGTGAGCGTATTATAATACTACGATTTCGCAGTGCTTTTGCGCATCTTTACTCTTTATACTATGACTTCTGAATACTTTTACACCTATGTATTGTGCATGTGTAGACACTCTGGTGTATGTGTTTGTGTGCGTGTGTAGTCACTGACTACACGTGTGAGTGTGTGTGTGCTTGCGCTTGTGTAAACACCGTCCCATCATAGTGCTTTAACCCCTCAGTACTGCGTATGTGTGTGTGAAAATACTACAGTGTGACTCTGCAGTACTTCTTCCTGTCCTGCTTGTACTCGTGTACACATGATTCCACCCCAGTGCTTTCCCAGCTGTTTTAGAGCCTGCGGGGTCAGAGGTCAGCGGCCAGGCGAAGGCCCCCGCCCGTCCGGGGGCCGCCATCCTGCTCCCCGCCCCCCCGCCGCCCCAGAGCGCCTCCTGGACGCCAGAAGGTGGGGGTCAGAGGTCTCCGTCTTGTAGAACCCCGGCGCCGTAGGACCCGGTTTCTAAACCCCCCCCGGTTCTGTCGGGTTCCAGTGGAGAACCCGTTCGCCTTCTACGGCGGCCGGATGACGAGCGACCGCCTCCTGGCCGTGAAGGACGCCACCTGCAGGGCCATCGACCACCTGCACGGCTCCCTGGAGTCCCGGCCGGGACCCGAGGACGAGGAGCCCGACCCCGCGGGCATCAAGGTGAGACCTCCGCCTGCCTCCACGCATCTCCTGGAGGCGCACGCTCACTCTCTCCGTGTCTCCAACAACGCCGCTCCTGATTGGCCGCCCAGGTGCCGCTGCTGGCCCATCAGAGGAGGGCGCTGGCGTGGCTCCTCTGGAGGGAAACACAGAGCCCCTGCGGGGGGGTTTTCGGTGGGTCCGCTCTCTGTGTGTGTGTGTGTGTGTGTGTGTGTGTGTGTGTGTGTGTGTGTGTGTGTGTGTGTGTGTGTTTGCGTGTGTGGGTGTGTGTGCGTGTGTGTGTGTGTGTGTGTGCGGGTGTGCGTGTGTGGGGGCGGGGGTGGGGGTGTGCGGGTGTGTGTGTGTGTGTGTGTGTGGGGGTGTGTGTGTGTGTGTGTGTGTGTGTGTGTGTGTGTGTGTGTGTGTGTGTGTGTGTGTGGGCGCGCGGTGGTGGGGGTTCTCATCTGCGTGTGTGTGTGTGTGTGTGTGTGCGCACCGTGATGGAGGTTCTCATCAGCGTGTGTGTGTGTGTGTGTGTGCGCCGTGGTTGAGGTTCTC
>CAAKHD010004940.1:10506-22518 GCA_901007705.1 Fistularia tabacaria | reverse complement strand
GGGAAGGGTTCTTTGCCTTTTGGGGTGTCCCTCAAGACCCCCCCCCCCCCCCCCATCTACTCACCTCATACACCACGCACGGCTCCTGTAAAAGCACATTTAACCCCCGAATGATGAGAAGACACAGACTTTTCCCGACACCTGTGCCGCCTCTGCAGTCACGTGTGAACGCCTTTTCAGAAGGTGTTGGCAGCTGTGACGCTGGCGGTAAAATTATCAGTTGTAATAAATGTTTTCACTCATCCATTAATGCATTTATTTAGTCTTTCATTATCTATACATTATCACAGCTGTCAGCGGTGCTCACCCTGGACCTTCCAATTCGCTCACTCATTGACATGTCATATAGAGACAAACAACCATTCACTCATTCACACATGATTTAGAGGACATCCTTTCACCCTGTCATTCACACGTTTGGGCAATTTCGGGTCTCTAATTGGTGATACATGATATATATAAAAATATATATACCTATGTATATATATATATTGGCTATATCTCCATCCTGGGAGAGATCTCTTCCTCCCTGGCTCTGTCTGATTATGGGGTTTCTTCGTTTTTCTTTCCTATAAATTTGCGGCATTGGTTTGTCTTGCTCATCGGCAAGATCACAGGACATCGAGCGAATGGTCGAGCAGCAGTTTAGGAGATCGTTCTGATCCTCCCCATCTATTTCATCTCATTAGCATCTGTAAGCTCATCTTACGTCCACGCCGTGAGGCGGTTTCCGTCGAAAACGTTCGAAATACCTTCAACTAAAATCGCCTTGTGCCCAGTTGAACCCGGCTCAAGTGTGTGCTGAAGAATAGGAATGAACAGAAAAGCTTTACTGTCATTTTAAAGTGAGATCAGGGATTTACCTATATCTACTTAATGCACAGCTCTGATAATTAATAGAAGAAATGGCATTTAGTGTATTTAATTCTGCATGCTGTCGGCTTGCGGAATGAACAGTTTGTGTGCATGATTTGGGATTTCCAGACAGCTTCGTGTGCGACGAATTCTCGGAACGATTTAAAAAATAATGAACGTGTCATAATCATGGCATCATCGCTAGCTGCCCCGTGTGCCACACCCATGCTTTATTTGAGTTTTGTTTTTTGGCTCACTTTTCTTTTGGACGTCCAAAGTTAAAACTCGATATCCTCCCATGCCGCTGTGCTCATTTTGACCTTCCCCGTAATTGTTTTTCTTCTTCCATTATTTACTGGCAGACTGTAGCCTGCCTCGGCCTCCTGTAATTAGTCCGAACGACTGAACCGTCACAAAGAGGGTTTTCTTTCATTCCGTACACAGGAATGCGAGGGTCCAGTTGGATCCGGACCCAGAACACACTGAATGTCGGCTCGTTTGGATCCAACCCTGCAACCCATGCTGTTTTTTTTTTGTTTTGTTTTGTTTTTTCCCTTTTTTTCTGAGTTAAGTCCAAAATACGAATAAAAAAGTAGGGCAGATAGAGGCCTCACGCCATGACATGTGTCTCTCCGTGACGCTTTGATGAGAAAGTGAATAGTTGCTGTCTCTATGTGAAGTGTAAATTAATGAGAGAGTGAATGGTTGAGTGCCTATGACTTTTGAATGAGAGTGAATGGTTGCAATATTCAATATGACGTGTGAATGGTAAATGACTACATGACTCTATGAGATGTGAAGGAGTGAATGGTTGCATGTATCTATACGTTCGTGTGAATGAGAGCAAGCATGGTTGTATGCCTCCATATGTGGCGCTGTGATTGGGTGGCCACCGGTCCAGGGTGAACCCGCCTCTCACCCAATGACAGCTGCGATAGGCTCATCCTGAGTGCAGGATAAGCTGTGCAGACATTGAATGAATGAACGAATGAACGTTAATATATACATCCATAAAGTTTGCTGTTTAGAGCTAAAACAAGAAGCAATCACGCAACATATCGCTCACATCGGAGCAGACGCAGGTTTTCCTTTCATGCGGCGAGTCAATATTGGCAGTGTGCCTCGGTGATATGTGAGTCCGCTTGTTACATATTTGATGTTTTGTCTGCATCCATCAAACCGTCCGTGATTATGATGGCTCGCCAGGTGGAGGGGCCGCGACCAGCTGCACCTTGATGACGACCGGGCGTGCTGTAAATGCACCACGGGTGTCCTGCGCGCCTTAACGCCACTTGCTTCGTCTGCATGGAGTCTATCTATCTTGCGATCACTGGCGTTTTTCAGCTTACCTTGCCTTTCATCCATTATTCAGTCCAGCTGAGATTGTTTGTGCGTGTGGCACTAAGTTAGTGCATTAATGAATGGCGGATTGTTGCGGCGTGTTGCATTGTTCGCCCGTCTCCACGAGCCCCGCATGCGAGAGCCCTCACGTGTCACCGCCACCATTGTGTCCTCCTGCTGAGGTTGTTTGCGGTCGTTGTCCTGGAGAGGGTTTTGTGCCTTAGAGATGCCTGCCCCACAACCACGGCGGCCGTTTTATGAATGGGCTGATCCCTGAGCGGCATGCTAATGAAGCAGGAGGGGAGAGATGAGGCTCACCGCTGCAGTGCACAGTGGGTTACTCAGTAAATAGGCCTTGTTTAACCTCTGCGGCATCTCCATTAGTGTTGGCATGTACACTGGTACACTCGTCGCACACACACTGCACTGTTAATATTGTCAATCAGAGGATAAGACTGTAATTATAGCTAACATGTCTCGGCTTATTGAAACGATTCAATTAGGAAGCTGGATCTTTCTCTGTGCGATTCACCAGGCTGTAAATGTCATTGTTTTCCACACTGGCAGATCCATGTTGCCTATGGTTGAGATATATTGATTACAGTGAGTATAGTAATATCACAACTCAATGAACTGACAGTAAATAACATATTATTCTGTGTTTTGCACTGAAAGTCACTCTAAAGCGTGCTCCGTCAACTTCCGGAGCTTCAGATGTGAATCGCTGGACATAAGATATTCACTCCCCCCCATAATTAAAGCCATCCTTCCGGACAATGTTTTAACCATGGGAATGACAGAACATGGTCAGTAAAATAGCTGGGCTCTGTGCAGGTCCGGCTAAAACAAAGCAGTATCAGCCTGTGATTATATTTTGTTTGGTTTTCTTATTTTGGTCTTTGAAAGACCCGAAGAAAAGCTGCTTTTTCTACTGCAGATGTGCATTTTAACACGGGAAGGATCTCTCTCTGGGAGGATATTCAATTTACAGCAGTTCCAGGAGGTACTGGAGCTCCAGCTGTGATTAGAACAGATGTGAGGGTGAAGGATGACCCTCCTATGCATTCCTGGCCCCATTTAAATCACCCACCTCCGCAAATAATGTCAGAATAGAGATATTTTGATGCATGGTGGCGCAGTGGTCAACGCTTCCACCGCAGAGCAGAAAAATCCCTGGTTGGAGTCCGACCGGAGGGCCTTTCTGTGTGGAGTCTCCCTTTGGGTTTCTCCGGTTTCCTGAGTGAATGGTTGTATGTCCTCTACATCAGTGGTCCCCAACCTTTTTTGTACGAGGGACCAGTTTTATGCATGAAAATGTTTCCACCGACCGATTGGAGGCTTGGGGGTTCAAAGAATGAAAACTTTTTTTAGTTCACAGTATTTAATCCAAATACAACAATTGCACTTTATGTTAGGCGATTAGAATAATTTTGCACAATAATATCTATTCATCATGATGTAGAGTCAGCGGGAGCCCTTCACTGCAAATAATGCAGAGCGGGCGCGGAGCTTGTTTACCACCTGCTGCGATGAACCCGTAACTTAGGTAGGTCGAAGTGGCTAGGGAGTGGGAAGTTTGGGGTAGGCTGTTGCCCTGGCTCCCCAACTCTTGATAAAGTGTCAGAAGATGCATGGATGGCTGGATGGATGGATGGATGGTGTAACTTACAGTTGATTATAATTGATATAATTAATGTAAACTTACATTAAATTATAATTGGGCGGCACAGTGGCGCAGAGGTTGCGTCTCACTGCAAGAAGTTTCCTGTTTGGACTCCAACAGGGGGCCTCCTTTGTGTTGTTTGGGTTAGGGGCTGAATGGTTGTATGTCTGTATGACTTATGAATGAGTGAGGGTGAATGGCTGTACAGCTCTATATGATGTGTGGACAAGAATGAACGGTTGTTTGACTCTACATCATGTTTGAATGAAAGAATGAATAGTATGTCTATAGAGTGAATTAATGAGAGAATGAATGCTTGTGTGTTGATATGACGTTGGAATGACAGGGTGAATGGTTTTATGTCTCCATATGTAGCCCTATGACCGGTCCAGAGTGGACACCCCCCCTCTCACCCAATGACAGCTGGGATAGGCTCTGTCATCTATTATGCTGTGTGCTTAAATATCACGGCCCCAAATCTGCCTTGTCTTCGGCGTCGTTCCCACCTTCATTGCGCGCTGAGTGACACCGGGAAGCACTTTGGGTGAATCAGTCAGCGGAGAGAACAAGAACAGAAGACAATCTGTTTGTTGCGTCACGGGCTCTTTTCCTTCCTGAGGTCACAATGCATCAAAGGTGTTGAAGTGAGCGGTCAGGTGTCCTGGTGCCCCTCCCCCCGCTTCGTTTCGACTGTGAGAGTCGTCATACTCACCGCGGGTCGCGTCGAATCGATAATGCAATGGAAATAAATGATTCGCCGGGGGATGCCAGTTGTGAGCCCGGTGTCGGCCTTGAAACGGTTATGACTGACAGAAGGAAGGACACCAGTGAATAGCCTGGGGATGGTAATGGACAGAGTCCTACGTTGTTTTTGTTTAGTTTTGTAATCTGCGAGTGATCACATGAAATCAAACTAACTTACTTGCTGTTGAAGCTGCTCTCTTTTGGGATCGTATTATTAGAATACTAACTGAGATAGATGATACCATGATTCTCGCAGAATTTTTCGAGGCACACTCCAACTCCCACCGCAGACCAAGTGCTCATTCAAATGATGCATTAGAGAGTAAATTTCTTACCGTCTTTAAACACACCAAATGCTTTTACTTAAACACATATTGCCGTTGACCCAAATATGACACGCACAAATCTTTAAATACATAGCCTCCCTGCAACTCAACATTAAACACAGTAAAAAAAACAATTATTACTTCAGCCGTATAGTTCTGAGACAGTAAAGACGTTGCAAGCCGGGTTGGTTTTTTTTCTTTCTCTGAAACCCCAAAGGGTCAAACTAATACCTCCATTCCTTCATGGGCTTGACATCAATTAGTCCAACATTCCTGGTGTGTACATAGGTATTCAAACAGATTATGAATATAGGGACATATAAGCCCAAATAGATTCCCAGGAACTGTGCCCCACGACTGCACAATAAGAAGTAAAACACGCAATCGGTAGATGAGGGGTCGGCGAAGTTAAATATGAGAACTTTGCAGTCCAATATAATGCACCGCCTTCAGATGATCGCATCTAAATTCGCCACCATTTGGCACATAATGGGATTATCTTACTTTGCAGTATTCCCTGGCAAAGGTATTTCTCTTCCTGCGCATTTTTTAATAGCTTTTTTGCGCACAGTGAACTGGGTAAAAGGTTACGTTTGAATCCCCGCTAAGCTCTGCAAGCCCCATTAGGATGATTGAGGATGATGTCCACCCTGCGAAATGAATTGTCACTCGCTGGACCTGAGTTTTGTGGATATGAGCATTGTGCTCTATTTGCTCCAGAAAAGGAAGCCGGTGACAGCTTCTTCTTTTAAAATGCTCGCTGCGTGGTGCGTGTTGCGCTATTAAACAGCCGTTGAGCGTTCACGTGCGCGTATCACCTGGGAATACTGTACAACCAAACCTCTGTCGTAGTATCTGCAGCAGCAGTACATCACGGCGCAACTTAGAAAAATCTGGTGGTGAGTCAGAAACTCCTGCTTGGCACTCTCCTCTCAGAAATATGTCCTGCTTCAGAATGCATTTCTGACAGATGAGTTAAGACGTAGCCACAGCAGGAAATGGCACAGCTGAATTTAGCTGCTCAGAGGATGCTGTATCTACTGAATACATCTACGCGACGTCACAATGGGTCTCAAGGCTTCTCTGTGTCTCCCGTCTGATTTTGGGGTGTTTGCTCAGTCTGGTGTGTTTGATTTTCAGTCGTGCAAGAGGGCCAGAAGATCTCAACGCCCGGGAGCCACCCGAGTGCTACTCAGCACTGATAGAAATAAGGTCACACAATTCATTTACTTATTTGTTTCATCGGCTTCTTGTTCATAATGTCTGCCAACGCCTTTTCCTTTTTTTTTGTTACGGGTGAGTTTATGCTCCGATTGTGAAGCTCAAACAAAAGCTGATCGCGCAGTTCTGCTTATAATCTTCAATAGCTTCCTCCATCTTGGACCGTGGCTCATTGACTGTATATTGAATGGCTAGATCTCCCCGGCCTGATAAGTGGAGCTGATGCTGAGCTGATGCTGATGCTAATTGGTTTCTGAAAGAAGTGTAAATGTATGAATCTATGAGGAAAAAAGGCCCGGCTCCGTACTTGATTTATTACCTCAAAAATATTTTCTTGAGCATATGGTCTCGGTTTGGCCTTGACAGTTTCTTTATTTTCTTTTTTGTATTGCCACATTTTTATATGTGGGTATAAAGTAATTGACGGTACAAATGAGGAGAAAAAAAAGTTAAAAAGACAGTCAGATGATGGGTGAAGTTAGCATTGAGGTCCCACTCTTTGTATTTTTTCATCTATTTCTAACCATTTTAGCTTAGACATTCTGAAGCTGCTGTCCCGGCCCCTAGGTGTTTCGCCAAGAGAAGAATCGCCCATAAAACCTGGGCTTACCGTTGACATCTGGTAGACCTGAGGAGAGGCCTTCGTTCTTTTTGTTTATTCTTGAGTTTTTGAGTAAGCAAGTCCTGGAATGGAGCAAGGATGTTTTGCTAGCTGCCACTGCACTGCCCTGTCAGTAGAGAATATGAACTTACCTTGGTGGCCCTTGGTATGTGCTGTAGTACTATAACAGGGCCACGTACAGAATGAATGAACCTCCTGCATGATTTGGGACTGTGTGAGGAACCCGGAGAACCTGGAGGAGCCCCATGCAGTCACAGGGGAGAACATGGAGACGCCACACAGAAAGGCCCCCCTGTGGGAATTCAACCAGGCATCTTCTCGCTGTGAGGCAGAAGCGCTAACCGCTGCCCACCTTGATTCAGTATCTCCTTCTTGATAGCCAGAGCTGGATAGAGGTCCATGTGTGACTCTGTCCTTTTCATTTACCAGTATTTATGAAAGTAATAACAGTGTAACAGAACAACTGCCATGGACAGCTAATTTAGAACCTGTGTGAAGCAGCACAGGATTCAGTGTGTGACTTCACACAGCATCCACCCACTTCCTAACCTCTCAGATGCTTTGTCTCTCCGTTCAGCACCTCCAGCCAATTCGCAATCATTCATGGCAACAGCATTAGCTGGCCTTCGGTTTTCGTCACAGCGTATGTACACTGTCCCTAAAAAACATTTCTCTCGAGTACCTTGTGAATGGTGGAGTAGGAGAGTGCATGTCTGTGTCTGAGTGTAAGCTAGACTAAAGGATATGTTGATTTCTAGCCAATAGTCATTTCAAGTGTGTAACGGTCCACTAAATCACGGTCTTGGTTTCCCCCAGATCGCCACCACATTGTCCCCACATTGCCCCGTCCTCTTCACCCTTTACATTCCATTCCTTGGACATCATTTGCCGCCATTGGTTTCATTTTCACTGTTATGCTGATGACACACAACACACAACTGTACATCTCCACCACGTCCTTCACTCCTGACGTCGTCTGCATTGTCACAAACTTCCCGACTGACATTTAAACGTGGATGGGACAGTAACTACTCGTTCACACCATCGTAACCTATTCATAGCATCCTCTGTGATCTTCCCTCTACAGACCTCCAAGAAACCACAATAAGTACAAAAGTAAGCCAATGCCAAATATTACCCCCATCCTCTGGCTCCCTTTCCAATATTGCATACAGCACTGACTCCTCCTCCTACTCCTCATCTCGAAAGCCCTCAATAACCTTGCCCCACTGACCTGACCTTCTCCACCGTCCTTCCTACCTTCCCCCTTCTCCTGTCTGCTGTATCCAACCTCCTGACCTCCATCACCAGAACCCAGCGCTGGACCTTGGGTGATGGAGCCTTTGCTGCAGTTGCCCCCCATGCTCTGTTATTCCCTGCTATCACCCTTCAGGTACTTTGACTCTTTCCCAACTTTCAAAGCCCACCTGTTCAAACTGGCTTTGCTCTAGTTGTAACTGTTTTTCTACTTTATTTTATTTTATTTTATTTTATTTTATTTTATTTTATTTTATTTTATTTTATTTTATTTTATTTTATTTTATTTTATTTTATTTATCTTTTGCTGAATTTCTAAAGCATCTTTGAGCTTTGATATCTGTTCTAACAGTTTTGTTTTGTTTTCTTTTCTTTTATTTATCCCTTGCTAAATTCATAAAATATCTTTCAGTGACTTTTGATCATTCCAAAAGGAAATGGTTGTAGAAATTCACCATCCTCAAGAACTCCTGTAATGCCCTGACCGAGGCTGGGCGGGGAAAGCCAGTCACTGCTTGCAACTTCGTGGGCAACGGAACTGCGCCTTGCGGTGAAATGCGATGGCCCAATTAGTCAATCACCGACCGCCCAAACTGACATTTAGCTGGGTTGACTATTAGGCAGTGGTTGTCCAGATGACCAAAAATCTGTGTCAAGTGCTCCCGGTGCTGGTCAGTCGACGGGCTGGCCACCAGTACATCATCCAGGTATACAAACACAGGGTGAGGTCACGCATCACCGAGTCCATAAGCCTCTGAAAAGTTTGAGCGGCACCCTTCAAGGCCGAAAGGTATGCGTAGGAACTCGAAAAGCCCAAACTGGGTGATCACCGCGGTCTTGGGCACGTCCTCTGCACGTACAGGCACCTGGTGATAACCACGCACCAGATTCACCTTGGAAAAAACAGTGGCACCTGACAGCCACACGGAGAAATCTTGAATGTGGGGGATGGGTTAACGGTGTTTCGCGGTGACGTTATTCAACTGGCGAAAGTCGCTGCAGGCGTGCCACGACCCATCGGTCTTGGGCACCATGTGAAGCGGGGAGGCCCATGGACTCTTGGACTGCCGCACTATCCCCAGGCGTTCAATGGAGGCAAACTCCTCCTTGGCGGTCGCTAACTTGGCCGAGAGAACAGGTGGTCCCACCGTGCGGATGAAATGTGGAAAACCTGGGCGTCGTTAGCGACGGAAATTCCACTCGCAAACTTTGATATATATCCCCAAATGCCAAAAAATTAGTGTGGGCTCGCAGCCCAACCCCTCCTGTCCTGCACGGATAGGTGGCAAAAGACACAGTGTCGATTAAGACGTCCACGAGAGGCCGTTGGCGCACAGAAAATCCGCGCCGATGATGGGGACCGTGATGGAGGGACTCCCAAAGTCCCAATCAAAACGGCGGCTGCCGAAACAAACAGACACCAACCGTGGACCAAAAGTCGTTATGGATGACCCGTTAGCGGCACTGAGTAGTGGGCCGCTGCCTCTGGCTGGAATGTCTGCTCGCGTTGGGGGGAGAAGGCTCTTCTGTGAGCCAGAGTCCACCAGGGATTGCAGTCCATACATTGAGTCCCTGATGAACAGCAGCTGGATGTGTCCGCTGGCACCCATCGCTGCTACCTAGCTCCTGAATCTGCCATGGAAGAAGAAGAGGTCGATGTTTCGCGTCTTTGGGGTGGCCACCCTGGCCGAATCCGCTACCCCTTGCGTCGTTCGCGCACTCACATACCGATTCAGGCAAAGCTGTCGTGCGAGCCGCTAACCAGGCCATGGGGGGGTTCTTTGGCACTTCCGATTGGAGGGACAACCGCTCTACCAACCAATGTTGGTGGCCATGTTGGGCATCACAATGACTGCATGTGCAGACTTTTTTCTTTAATCCAATGTGTTTCACACAAACTCTAGGAGTTACAGCCATATTCTGTGTACTAATTCTCAAGGCCTCAAAAGTAACAGGGCATTTGATTTGCAGGCTTCTTTCCCCCCTAGTCCACAGATGAATCATTCAGGACTGATTCTAGTAGTTGAATATTGTTTTGGCAGCTGAAGAGACGGTTTACATCAGACACCGAAGTAAACCGTCGGAAATATAGCTGATGGCAAATTTGAAAGATTTTCTACATTTATGAAAAACAGAAGAAAAAAGAAGAAACTGGATGATGAGCTCACCTAAGACTCGGGACGCCATGAAGGATGACGTTAGCAGGTGATTGCTGAAGTGAAGAGAAGCCAGTTGGAATGTATATTCTATGGGAGAATATCTATACTATGAAGGCAAACCGCAGTGAATACCAATGATTAGGATAGGTCTCCACATATGTAAATATAGAGTGTTTCGCGCTTCCGCCTCACAGCAAGAAGGTCCCCTGGTTCGACTCCCACCTTTCTGTGTGGAGTTTGCATGTTCTTATTGTGTCTCCATGGATTTTTCGAAAACATGCCAGAGGTTCATTGGAGACTCTAAATTGGCCAGACACGGGTATGAAACACCCTAAGTGCAGGATAAGCTGCATAGATAATGAATGAACAAATGAAAAAAGGGCAGAGACTGAGATTATCATACAGCAGAATATAAGACAAGCATGTATGAGTGCAACCAGAAGTGGGTCGCTGCATTTGGTGAACTCTGGTGAGTTCTGGAATACTTTCTGCTCAAATGAGTAGATTCTTCACAGTGTTTAATGGAGCTCGTCGGTGCAGATTGTTAATGACCGGAAATAACCTGAAAGCAATATTGTTTTTAAGATAGAAAAAACATTCATTCATCATCTATAATAGGCTTAAGCTATCCATACATTAGAAGACTTTGAAAAGATTTGGAAATGACTTGTGTTCAACTGTAATCTCACATCTAATGACCCGATTTTAGAGTTTTAAGTCTCAGTCCAGTGTCAGACTTTCACCCCCTGGCCCTCAAAAGAACCAAAATCAACCAAAATCATCAAGCAGCAACTTAAGGCAGTTGCATTAATGCAATAAATTTATCAAACAAACTGATGTTAGACATGATTGGAATCATGATGGTGTAACGCTGTCCAAACACTTTTGTCCTGGGGTGAAGCTAAAGTTAACGGAATAGCTGAATACTGACGGCCTTACCTGGTGAGAGACTTCACGGGCCTGTCATAGTCTCTGCAGTGAAGCTGCACCATTTTTAAAATCAGGAGCAGATGAGAAATTGGGAATGTCGGACAATTGCAGCCCGGTACATCCACACTCCTCATTTTGTTCCTCTGTGACCTCCCCTTCAAATCCTCACATCCGATCTGCCGAGTGGCCACCTGAGTTGAGAGCTTTCACGCTCCGAGGAGCCACATCGCTTTGGAGCCAAGGGCCCCTATCCCTTCTCTTCAGAACATATTTTGCTTTGTTGCAAAGCGAGATTTTAAGAGGAGAATTTCAAACTGCAGCGCCGTCTATAACATTTGTATAATGGATGTTTTCTTCGCCATTCAACACCCGGCCTCGTATTTCCCAAAGAGATCAGAATTGTGATGTAAATGAGTTTAGCTCTCAAGGCTGCGGTGTCGACTGCAGTGATGGCAGGAAGGGATGTGTCATTCCGGGGCCAGTGTCAAAAGCTCACGCCGTGGGTGGAATTTGAGGCCCCTCTGCTTTTTCGCTGCCCATTTTTATCCCCGTCCTCACTGACAATAATGATATAACGTACATTTTCCATTCGTGGCCACATGTGTGACTCCTTGGGTTTTACCAGTTGGATGGACATATAATCCCATGAAATCCTTCCTCCTGCCAGTGCCCCCTATTGGCCACAGGAGATGGCCTCAGCCTATTTAAAGTGATCTCAAATAAAAGCCATTATTTATTTTGTCACCTGAATGCTTCTGTTTCCACCTCGTCACAATGGCCGCCTGGGATGATGTCATTATATGGTTGTAGTACGATGCATGGTGATAGCGGGGGGGGGAGGGGGGGGGGTTGGAGTGCCCGGGGGACTTCCCTGAATGACGGGGCCTCATTCGT